>WYDI02002951.1:0-59947 GCA_009867235.2 Psittacus erithacus | reverse complement strand
AGGGGCAGGATCACCTCCTTTGACCTGCTGGTCACGCTCCTTTTGATGCAGCCCAGGATACGGTTGGCTTTCTGGGCCGCGAGTGCACACTGAAGCCAGCTCATGTTCATTTTCTCATTGACCAACACCCCCAGGTCCTTTCCTGCAGGGCTGCTCTGAATCTGTTCTCTGCCCATCCTGTAGCTGTGCCTGGGATTGCTCTGACACAGGTGTAGGACCTTACACTTTGCACATCTTCAATAGTTAGCTCTGGAGTATCTTCATGTAACACTGAACTGAATAAACCACAACATCTCACAGTTGGTATTTGCAAGCCACTCCTGTAATGGGTCTTTTAGATCAATGTTTCACAGGTACGATTTTTTTCTTTTATTTAATGTTCAAAGAAGACAATTTTCAGCTTCCAGTTATTTTGTGGGATGCACTGCTGTAATAGCTACATCTACTGCATTAGGACCAAAGCTGAGTAACATGCCTAATATAACCATACAAAGTGAATATACATTGCCAAGTAACTTTCCAGTTTGTAGTCACAGCCATATGTGGCCACACAAATTCAGAAGAGTTATGTGTGGGCCATATTGAGAACAAAAATGAAATCTGCAGCTATGGAACGGCTCAATTACTGGAACCATTATCAGCTGCCCACACTTCAAGGATGCTTATTGGTGATTACTACATGCACGTAGCAAGTCTAGTTAAAGGGAGAGAGTTGCACTGGCAGTACAATTCACAATCTGAACTTGTTTCTAAGCTGAGGGAGAGCTTTTAGCCACAGATCACCTCTGTGGTTATTGGCAAAGCAACAAGGAGATCGCCAAGATATGTTGGGGGAGGTTACAACTGTCTTACTAGAACTGGCTGCTAAAATCATCAAACTAGCTTTTTAGAAGAAATATAGCCAGAAAGGTTCCACCTCAACTGTTGCTGACCTTTTTCCTAGAGATGCTGTTATTGTGGCTCAGCTTCACAGCCAAGGTTCCTCCTCTCCCACCCCATCCCCTATCATGTGTCTTAAGGAAAGATGGGCCTTTCCCTGGCCATCCTTCCCTGTGCTCCATCCTACTTCCAAGCAGGCTGGTGTTAGATTGGCAGCACCTGCCTCTAGGGAGAGAACGAACGTAGGCTCCTTGTGGTGCAGGATGAGCATGAACAGATGTGACACCTTGCAAAGGAAAAATAAGTCTTCTCTAAGTTTCAAAAGAAACATTTGATATGCTTAGTTCACAGCAGCAGACAACGTAGATACATTGGTTTGTGGGCTATATGAATTCTGGGATAATCAGTGGAACCTTGTCTTCCCTTGTGGTGAAGCGTTCAGTTTTCCTCTGAAACCTGGGAAAAAAACAACACTTACTGCGGAGCCTTATTTTCTACACCTTCCTTCAGGACACTGGTTGGTCTACCTCTATGCTAAATGGCAAATATTTTACGAATTGAAGGATACGTTAAGAAATGTTGCCAAATATTTTAGTCTGCGAATTCTGCCTTTAAAAAAAACCAACCCTAACAAACTCTAGTGGAAACTGCTGCCATAATTCTAAACAGCTCCTTGAAAACAAACAAAAAAACCATCCATACTGTTTATGGAAGACCTAACATTATGTGCTCCCTTTCACTGTCTCAGCAGGAACAGGAACAGAACAGGACTTTTCCCATGGCTTAAGGGTATAAGCTAACATGCCAGCTCCTGCTGCATCGAAAGTACGAGGCTGGAAGCTCATACACATCAAAAAGGAAAAAAATAAACATGAAATGAATTGTTTTCTGTAACATCTAAAATGTGTTCCAAAACAGTGAAACCTCGGTAAATGAAAGCTAAGTGAAAATGTTCAAGCTATTGTTCTGTCTAAACTCTTTAAAATGCCAGCAATTGGCATTGATTACATGTTTAAAAAAGAACTACAGAGTGTCATTAAAACTGAAACATAGTATGTGTTGTAACACTGTATTCATATATCACTTCAGAGAAAGGTACAGTTTCTAGTAAACATTCCAGCATCAGCTCTATGTTTTTGAAACACTGGGCAGCACAATACAGTTCTTAAGAGTATGGATGAAATACATGAACCCAAAACAATCATTAAATCCTCTCTAGAGGCTATGTAGGAAACACTGAGATGAGCTCCTACTGCTGCCTGTGAACGGCTCCTCTGTCTTCTTTGCTAAAACTTGCAGAATGATCGGGATATGAGCCAGCATCATATCTGGCTTCGTAAAACCCCATTTATATTTACAACTCTTTGCTGTCCTTTGGCAGTGTCTGTCACTTTCACCTATGCTGAGTACTACTTTATACTTGGGTTTTTTTGGCTACTGAAATCAGGAAAATTGCTTGGTATGCAGTATGCTGAGCTCTGAGCAAGAGTGGTGGACCTAGAAAGATGTATTTATGCATCAATACCTGCATCCGGTAAGAAAGTGGTCCCCAACCTAAAGCAATACAGTCCAATCTTGCTTTAGGTTATCTGCCATATGAAAATTGAAGCTGAGTGGAAGACGGAGGTACAAAACAAGACTCGGCTCTGTAGCCTCATATCTGTACAGTGTTTGCCTATAAATCAGGAAGTTTGGGATCACTGAAGTAAGCTCTCTAGGTTGTTATTTACTTAACTAGATTGGACCATACCCAAATGACCAGAAGGAAAACACTAAGAGGTCTGTCTTCCCCAGCTGAGAGGCTAATTAAGCACTGTAAAAGCCCTACAATTTGCAGAAAAGCACATGTAATATAGACACATACAAGATTTAAAAGAATAAACCTCCTCCTTGCTATGAAGCTCCAAAGAACAGAAGGGAGGTCTCTAGCTAATTAGGTTAATACCAGCTTATGGCTTCATGTAGAAGAACCAATAAAAAAATAAAACCAGCTAGAAACAAAACACTTTTCTCACGGATCAATTTTTGCCTTTTCCATCTTTCTACAACTTTTTGTTCTCAAGATTCTACAACATGGTGTGCTTTGAATTTACCCCTTAATTAGCACAGCAATTTGCTAAATTTTGCTTTTTTCCTTGTTTCAGGGTGTTGTTCAGAACAGTCTGGGAAGTCATTCAAATTATTGCCACCAACGTCAAATACTAAAATCAGACTACTTCATTCTACCTCCACAGCTAAAAAATGTGCAGCTCAAACTCAGTGCTGTGCCTTCGTGATCTAATTTAAACTTTGTAACTATGAAGAGATAATTACTTTATGCTTCGAGTAAGTGATTTTTTCACACATACCCCCCACCTTAGAACTCTCTTCATATTCATTCTTTTGAAAGGGCATCCAGATAAAAAAGGCAGCTATTTTAAAATGTAGTACTAATACCTTATCTGAATGTGCGCACTTATGGTGTTACACACCCATGCTTAAGGAATGCAGGGAAGTTGAGTGCTTCCAATAACAGATTAGAGCTTATTGAACAAGATGCTTATGATTCCACCATTGCTACTAGACAGAAATACCTTTAGGAAACCAGAATGTGATCAGATGCAGTTCAACTCGGGCAGCCGGAAACCTCTTGATAGCAGGTAAAATTCTAAGATGCTAAAGAACATAATCCATCAACAGAGAAACTGCACTGATTTTAGCCATTTAGTATCTTCTAGTTAAGTGTAATTGGGATTCCAATCATATGGGTTAAAATTAGTTTTAGCCAGGAAGAATATTTTAACCAGCATTTCTCCCACAAGTCACCAATCCAGAGAAATGAACAAAAAACAGATGACATGAAGTGCATGAGTAACATTTGTGTTTGTCTTTCTTTACCTTGAGTTCATCTGCATCATAGAAGTCTATGCGTACAGCAGGGACCATCCATGTCTGGAACAGAGTCGCCAGGATCTGTTTGGCAATCGCATCTGCGATGAGGTGGAAGTGGAGTGGGTTTCGCCTGATAGAAGAAGAGAAAGAAATGCATTATTTCAAAGATTTCTAATTCCTGTTGTGAAAGGACAACATCAGAACTTACAAAGCTTTAACTATGTCTAAGGTCTCAAGGTAAAGCATACAGCACGTTTGGTGGAGTCCTGCTCTGTGGCCAAAATGCTAAGACACTTACAATTTGAATAAACATGACAGTAATAGAAATACTGGACCAGTTTCTGGGTGGCTGTAAATAAACATAGTTCCTCTGACTTCTGTGGAATACGATTATTTATAACAGCTAAGGATTTGGTCCCTTCTACTAGCTCCTTAAAAGAAAGCCAAGTTAATCTCCTTTGGGGACTTGAGCTGTGAAACTGATTGCTTTCAGTTTCTAGGTCAACCTGTTAATTTATCTTTGTGGTACAAACAGTTTTCTGTGAAGAAGCAGGGGTAGAAAGGAAAGTTAAAAACTAATCATCTGAATGAGGTGAAATTCCAGGACCACTTTGTTTGCACACATCTTTTCAACAAAGCAAACTTGGGGCATCAACAGCTGTTCTATGGGAACACAAAATCAGATGTTTCAGGAAAGTGCCTTCTAGGCACTCACTCAAGTAAGTAGAATGGAGATTGTAAATTTCCCCACATCCCTGTTGCTAAGAATGAGGAAGGGTTGAAGAAAAGGAGGAAGAATTATTTTCCTCCAAAACATCAGATGTGGGTTCACCTCTGTTACAAGACTTGAGCTAAGTGAAAAGCTTAAAACAAGATGAGCGAAGCCAGTATCAGCAAGAGGGGCAAGGTTTGACAAAGTGTATGGAGTTTTCAACAGTAATGTGAACTCAGACATTACAAATACCATGTTTTAGCTTCTTTCTTTAAGGGACAGTAAGCAACAAAGTCTGATCTTTACTCAACTTCTGTGTCAGGAGTAGGAAAATTTGCCAGTGGAAGTTAGCCATGATGTGTAGTCTTCCACATTTATCCCTAGCTTAGAAAACTTCCATGTCAGCAGAGAAGGACAGAGTTTCAAAAGCTACTAAGAAAACAGATGGTTCATGTAGACTTTAGCATTGGCTCAACCTTTCTTCGATTCCTACGGTGAAACAGTATAGTTTTATTTATGTGAAATTTGTAAAGGTAAATGGATGGATACTTGTTATCTGATATTTTTCATCTAAAAAGAGGAGCATTTAGTGTCAGATGCTGGTTAAAGTGGAAGATGACTGATGCTACTACATTATGCTGTGTGAGCAAGAAGTGAAGGAGTCTATGTTAGTTCAGGCCAATGTACTCCCATTAAACTTTTGAGCTTAACTTAAAAGATGAAGATGACTTCTTTCTCTATTTCCTCCATTACTGGACAAGATGTGCCTTTCTTTTAAATGCTATTCTTGCTTTGGTGAGTAATACCGTTTCTTACTGAATGAAGTCCACAAGAAAATGCAAAAATACATATAATGGTTCATAGGATCATAACACACCACTCAGCGGAAACAGGAGATTGTTGTGAGAAGCAATGTATGGCTGGATTTTGCAGTGTTAGAAATACTGCACCTGAGATCCAGTACCGATGGATGCCAGCGAAGATGTTACATGAGCTCCAAGGGCACCATGACTCAAGGTTACATGCTGCTTAGAAGCCTTATGTGTGAGCTAATCACGACGGCAGAATAAACCCACATCTGATCTATGTTTAACTACACCCAAAACACTGTTTTCCAAAAAAGACAGAGGTCTTTCAATCCCCAGCTTGCCCTGGAATGAGGGGGGAGAGGGAAAGACGAAGGCTGCCAGCTGCTGAGTGTCCTATTACCAAGCTAAAGGGATCACAGCAATTATAACTGCTTCACCAGCCCAGCAGGAGAGAAGAGGAGGACATCCTGGCTCATGCTGATTCTGCAGTAACCAGGCACCTTGCCAAGAAAAATTCAGGAAATAGCAGTGATAAGGAAATACATTTCATTAGCTGAGAAAAGGCCAAGAGAAACAAAGTACAACATCAGTGGCTTTGGGTACTGGCAAAGCAGTATCTCTGGGCACATAGCTGTTGAATATCAATATACACATCCTATAAAGGTCCCTCTGCTTAGCAGGGGCTGAGGCCAGTATCTTGTAGAACTATTCCCTAGTTGGTGTTCTTTAGTAACTTCTTTCCCTTTTTTCAGGGTCATTTATCTATATACTTCAAAGTAGAATAAGAAGAGTAAAAAATCAGTCAAAAACAAGAAAGCTGTATCTCTTTCAATCCATCATTTAGTTAAATGGAATTGATATAAAATTTCAAGATGAAACATGCTAGCTGAAAAGAAAAAAATCTGATACAAAGACTCAGATCTTCAGTAGCAGTTTATACTTATCTGAATGACCCAAAGTGTATGAAACTTAAATGGGAACAAGTGGGTGACATTTTCTTTAGTTCAGCTCCTACTGGGAAAAAGAAAAAAGGAGTAGTTGTACTCCTACACAGAAATCTCTTTCAAGTTGTTAGCCTCATGGTAGAGATTCAGCTGGAAGGAAAGTATGTGTCGGAGGAAAAGCAGAAGATTATCACTTACAAAAATATATCCCCGAAACAGTGACCCACTGACATCTACAACTAAATGTGCATCATCCACACAACATTTTACTCCAGACAAGATTTTAGTTATGGGAAATGTGAGGTTTAGCATAGTGCTAGAAGCCAACAGAGCACAGACTCAAACTTGCAAGACCTTCTGAAAGTAACAGTACTAGAATACACACAGATGACGTTTTACCTCTTCTGGCGTCTGCAATATGCAAAGCCTAAAAGATAAGGATTGCCTCAAAATGTTTATGAAGCATGTTCAGAAGCTTAAAGATCAAATAACACCCATCGTAAAAGATACAGAAGAGATTCTGTAGGATGAGAAGTCTTTCTTAAGACATATGAGAAAGGGATGTCATCATTATTTGCCAAAACTGGCTGTATGAATTAGGGGTGACAATCAGGATATTGTGAGGGATTCCACTGAAAGCAACATATAATTAGACTCAGATGTTTTGCTGTACCATTTGATATAAGTGAAAGCTATTCCATTCTTCAGACTGGTCTTCTTCCATGACAGAGCTATTTTGGGATATGGGGTTTATAAAACTGAAATCAAACTCTGTTGCTCCTATAAGTGAAAGGATAGCCATGTGGAAAGCTATTCTTTACAGACATTTAGCAGCTACAGTTTAAAAATTTTGGGAAAGGTGGAGTCTTACAGAGGGAGGCTTGAGTCCCTCACTTGGGTGTACAAGGAAAGGTGGCATGACTTTTGAAGAAATGAGCAGCTGAAGACACCGAAGTTTGCTAGTAGAAACTGAGTGGCATGAAACTTGAAAAATATGATGCTCTGGTTAAAGAAAAACCCAACTTCATTCTTTCGTGAAGGTAGATGAAGTTGTGAAAAGGATCCCAATGAGGTTGGCTCCTGCAATAGCAGGGAAGTTAATGAGATGACTCAACAGATTTTTTCCAATTCCCAGAGCCTCAGGACTTCAATGCAAGACATTTCTTGGGTTGAAGGGAACCTGGAATCAGGTCTCAGAGGAAGGGATGACTAATACAAACTTTCTCTTTTCTCACTCTAAACATGAGATGGACTTCTTTTAACTTGAATTTCTCTAACTGAAAGCACAGTTGTGTCTTGTGTTTACTTTTAATGCCTGTATTACCCCATATAGCTCATGTTCCACTGGTCATGCCAACAGGACAGAAGATCCACACACAGTAGAGGTTGGTAGTATCTTGTACTGCTAGAAAGCACTACACTGTAAATGGTGACAGTATATGCAACTGTGGAATAAGATAGGTAATATATGATAAACTTCACCTACAAAATCAATAGGGCTTAGAAAATTCCCAGTATTCATATGAATTTGTGCATTTAGAAGTCAAGGTTTTTAGTATCCTAGGTTTCAGAACAGACAGCTCTTGAATTCTGAGCACTAGGTCTTCCATTTTCCCCACTATAAAAGCAGATATTGAAACAGCCAGAGAATTTTTCTCAAGTTCCAGAAATACTTAATCTCATTTACCTCAAAGATTTGAACATCTGAACTTTTACGAACTACAACTTTTCACAGTTTCTGCAACATGGAAAATGCTGATGCTCTAATGTCTTAATGCAGAAGAATTCCTTTTCAAAGTATCGGTATTTCCCATCAAGTGGAAAGTCAAGGTTTTAACCATTTGATTTAGAAAGCTGCAAATCTTCATATATTAAATTATTTCCACTTATCTTAAAATCAATGCTATCTGACAAAGTAAACTATACATAAAGAACACTCATTTATTTTCTTAAATTGCTTTCCTCAAAAGTGAATGAAACGATATTCTGGCCAAGATTTTCAAGCATAGATGCTTAAATATAGGCTCTTAGGCCTAAATATAGGAACTGAAATGAATACTCTCATTTTCAGAATTGCTGAGGTCCTATGAAGTTAGTGAAATTTAAAGAAAGTAATTTTAAAAGTCAGACTGAATTTAGGAGCCTTTTCCAAGGTACCCATTTCAATTTTTTTTTTAAATCATCATGTCTTATCTTTGCATTTCAAAGCTTCTCATCTTTCATCAGAGTTTTGATCTGCTTGCTCAAGCATTTGTGGTCCATTCTTTTTGAATAGCCACTGCCACAGACTTAAATACAAAAATCTACAATTGAAAAAGGGAGTACTGAACCAAGGCTCACTCTTCCCTTTTATATTACTCCATAGCTCAACTGTTGGCAATTTTAAAAGCAGCTGCTTGGTTGCACAGTTCTATCTCCACAACAGAGGAATTTTATTTTCTAAGCATATAAAAAGGTCAGTAGCCCAGGGGGTTTATTTCCAAAACCTATACTTTATTAAGGGAAGCACAACAAGGTAATACCTTTTATATCTGTAACAAATGGCTACAAGAACTTCAAACAGAAATTATAAAAGGCAGCTTGGGAAATATTTTTTTTCCTAATGCCTATATGACAATCCCTTTCTTATATAGGGAGAATTTTAATGTGAAAATCATTAAGATTTTTCATACTTCTTCACATCCAGTATTGATTAAAATGCTCCCCAAACTATTGGACAGATCTTAAAGATGCACTAGCTGCCTCATTCATGGATCTTTTTGCTTTTTGTTAACTTAGAGAAGCACTTTGGGAAATAATAAAAGATTTCATGGGCAGATTATTTTTTTTTTATAACACTGCTTTCTCCATGATGCCTCCACTGTTATGACAGCTAGAAAATACAAAAAGTGTGTATTATTGATGAATCTATATGGATCAGAGAAACAAGTTCACGCTTTATACACTTTGCCAGAAGAATCTCCCACAAAACAGACTGAATATTAGAAAAGTTGGAAATAATGACAGAGGTTTTAAATTCTCAAATTAATTCCATTAAGGCAAAGTGGTCTCCATGGAATACAGCCATTAGATTATATAAGCTTTAATTACCAGCCAGTGTTGACTTGTGGCTCTTACTTGGAAATTACATGTCATACTTTTTATTTAATTTAGATTTTCATTTGGTTTGCCTTATTCTACTTGTTCAAAGAAAAAAAAAACAACCCACATTTATTATACACACAGCAATGTATAACACAGTTTCATATCCCAATCTTAGAAAAGCTTAGACTTATGCTGAACTTTAGATTTATAAGCAACCTTCTTGATGTCAAGAGGCATCAGTATTAGAACACATTTGTCTGGTTCCCTGGTTTTGTTTACACTAAGAAAACCACCACCATTACTATACCCCTATTCCTATAGGATAGATGAAGCATACAGCTAAAGAAATACTCATAACGTGTTCTCCAAAGAGTGACTAACACAGGAAAAAACTAAAAAACAAGCCAGTATTAGCTGCCACAAAAGAGAAGGTAATTTTTCACGGATTTTCAGGTTGACCTAACTGCCAGCAACTTGTTAATAATTGTGTAATTTTTGCCTTTGTTTCCAAATGAAACATGGTGTTTAGCATGTCTTTCGAAAAGATAACAGTACATTAAAAATCATTTCAGCTCTTACTTAAGACTTACCTAAGCAGAGACAGAAATGATCTTTGCAATATGAAACTATAACTCGTGGGCTGCTTCTGTGGCACTCTAAGCTTTACAATTTTCAGAAATGAAGTAAAACATTGAAAATTACAAATGTAGCTTGGACTGGTAGTTGCAAAAGTTTCAAGGAGAGTTATTAGCCACAGGGTACTGCTTCAGCTTTAAAAAAGAAATGCAGATGCTTTGCATACTACTATATGCACAGTTTCCCAAAGCACTTGCATTTCATTTTGCCGATTTGACCCAGTATTTTTAGTGCTTAGTATTTTGCTTTGAAAAAACTAAAGTTGCACTGAGGACGCAGCAATATGAGCTTGGCTGTGTTAAACTGACTTGAATGGATTTTTTGTTTTTAACCCTGCAACAGATTTATAAAATCTGTCACAATTAGGAACTAGATGCCCAAGAAGGAAAGCAGGAAAGTTGCAGACTAGGACTGAAAACTTATTCTGCAAGCCTCCCTCTGTGCAGCACTGCCAATGCATATTTATCAGACTCCGCAAGCCCTGCACTATCTCAGATCTGCTGAATTTCCTCCTGAGAACAGACTGTCAGTTATGTCAAACTGGGTGTTAAAAGCTGCTGGGATTTTGTGGCTTGAGCATACGTTTTCTAAAGACAAAAATGAAATCAAGCTCCTTTTCCACTGGGAATGAAACACATTTCTGGACCACGATGTTCTTATAAGGAATCAACCACACTGCCCCTTTTCCCCTCCTCTTCCCACTCCCTAGAACCTAAAGACAGATATATATTCTCAAACAGTTCCAACAAGTAGCTTGCCGAAGTCTTACAATATATATGGTATGACTAGAATCAGAAACTTGCTTTTTTAGACCGAGGGAGAACTGAACTGTTCAATATGCAGGATTTGCTATATACTTAGGCAAGAGAGAAAAGACAGCACACACCATCTATAGAAACTCCTGCAGTTTTTATTCTTAATGACCCAGCACCCCTGCCATTTTGTGTCCCTCCAGTTCAAAGTTGCGGGTGTAACAAATATGTTAATGCATGGAGGGAAGAAAATTAGACTGACATGACCTCCTTTTCTCAGAATCTTTCTATTAGAGAAGTAAGAATTCCCTACAGAAGTAGGGAATTTAGGTATCTCTTTTTGTATCAAAATGCACAGCTGAAACACGTTTGAATTAGTAAACTAGACGGAAATGCTAATAAATGTTCATGACATCTCCATGAATTCCAGACAGATTCAATGAAATCAGTACTCTTACAATACCAAGTGGAGCATAGCAAGAACAAGTTAGGCTATTAAGAGTGGCTAATTTGAAGGGCCAATTGTTCAACCGGTAGACTGTATTCAGGGTGTTGCAGGGTAGGATTGAGATGTAATGCTACAGCTGCCCAAGGAGAACCCACACTGTGCCTGGCTACATACCGACAACTGTGATTTCTACACAAGCATCTCTCAATTATACAATGCACTCTTGTTACAGGCAAATTCTTCACTGGCTGTCATCAGATTTGGCTGAACACTGATCATCAGAAACTTCAAAAAAGGAAAAAAAGCCCTCTCTTTGACAATATGTTTGGAGGCATATTTGTTGTGTTCCTGCAAAACTGTACTTGAGATTGAATGTGGTGATCCTACAAATGATCCTGCAAATCCTAACTTTAGAGATTAGGACAGAATAAGCAAATTTCTTCTCATTGGAAACATACAGTCCTTTTAAATGTCTTGGCTTATTCGACAATGACAGCTATGATGCACTCCCTCATGCACATAAAGCAGTTAGAAGAGGCATCTGCATGCCTGTTCTCACTGAAAACCCTCAAGTCAGATAGTGAACTTGCTACCGATGTCACGAAGCACGCACTATCTAAACCAACCACCTCCAACTCCTTTAACTCATTCCTCTTAATGCAGTGTCATGACCTGTCTCCGTCCTTAATTCCTACATAGATCCTAGCAACTAAAAGAAGCCTTCTTTCCAATCATCATAATTTTTGAAGTGCGTACTGGTCTCCAAGATAATATTGTTTGCACTTGGCAACCAATGCAAGGAATCTTGGTTCTAAATAATTTTTTAGCTGAGGTTGTTGTTTGTTCATTGTTTATTCTCCAGATTTCTTCACCACTGCCACTCCAAAGATAAAGATCCAAGAAAGGAGCATTTGTGAAACATGGCCCTCTGCACACATAGCCATAACATCAACAGATGCTTAAGAAGTCTGTGTTTTCTAGATGATAAAGAAGAAAGGTCTGTAAGAAGCTCTGTCTCTTTGAGAACATATACCCTTTATAGTGAACAATTTAATGACTAGTTACAAAAGGTAGTTCTAGGCAGGAATGGACTTAGATTTGTCTCTATGTATGTTGTAAGCAAACAAGTGGGATAGGTTCTCTTGAATGTAACTAACTGTACTGAAGTTTCATTAGCTATACTGGACTTTATCACCTCTGCTGAGACAGGCAAATCCTTTCAGATGAGCAGTACTGCTAGCCAAATAGCAAATATGTTCTTGATGACTTAGATACGCCAATGTTGATTCCTTTTGTTTTGGCTTCAAATTTTTAATTAAATATATTTGCAAATTACAAAATTCTATCATTATATGACAGAATTGCCTATACATTTGCTGATTGCTCAGAGGAGTGCCTTATATAAAACAGGGACCTTTCCTTTAAGTAACACAGGGAGAGATTGTTTAAAGCTGTGAGCTGTGAGATTCCTATTATTTACAGAACAGATTAGAGTCTTCTTAAAATGGATGCAAGCACTAGGAGACAAAAACCTTGTAAAGCTAACCACTCATGGTGGTGAGGATAAATCCTGTCACCATAAAAATGCGTATTTGCTAGAAATCCCTTAGAAACAACAATCAAAATAGATAGCACCCCCCCTCCTCCTCGCAATATAAAGCCAGTTTACACTGAATAATTCGGAAGTCTAATTGGAAATAGATACAGTTTTAAAATTTAACAAGATTTTAGGATTCAGAAAAATTCTGCATGAGCATGATACAGTTTTTTACTGTTTTGCTTTTGTTATGTTTATTTCAGCATTGTTTTTCTTCTCCTAGCCCTCATCTAACATGAACATGCTGCTTCTGGAAAGACTTGCAAAGCCTGCGTGTTGACAGTGAAATCTGTTCTCATATTTTGAAGACTTTCCCCTCTCCACCTGCATTCTAGCCAACCTCTTACACAATATTTACTGTCTTTTTCTACATTGTACAAGGCAAGCATTCACACTCTTTTATGAAGCTTACCAAAAATGGGTAAAAGTTAAAATGGTGTACTAAAACAATTGCAAGGGATTGATGACTAAGACAGTTCCAGCAGAAGACTGGAGGCAAACATAAGCAGCAATGTGGGGGACTGGAAAGCTCCACTTCAGCTAGCTATAAGAAGATCTTAGCACATGACACAAACAAGAGTCAATCTCCCTGGTATAAACTTATAACTCAAAATAGAGCAATGTATTGAACCTGTCATCCTAGTACACTCTTTATACTCTGTGCACGTTTTATTAGTCTATTTGTCCTGTTTGAGTCAAACAGTCTGATCACTCACTTATTTTAATCCAGCTTTTGAAATGCTGCTGGAAAACATCTCTGAGAGACACTGCTAAACTGGACAAGGGAATTACACATATGCCCAGACACATTTCTCTTTTTCTGGAGCTGCTGTTCACTAAGAGAATTGGTTATATTGACTTCATTGTATATTTATGCCTCCCAATTTCGGGATCTAACCATGCTCCATGGGTTAGAATCAGGCTGCAAAGACTTCTGAGGGGCTGCAAGCAGCCCTTCCGAAGGCAGACAGGCAACAAATAATTAATAAAATAATACTGACTGCAATAACAGGTTTACTTAAAAGATAAATGTCTAAATGGGAAGCTGGAATACTCAACTAAACAGTGTCTATTTATGTTTATGGATTTTATATTACCATCTACACCTGTGCCATAAACTGATACCAGAGACAGGCTAAATGAATACAATGCTATTACAATTACTATTATTATTTTACAACAGTCAAGAGTATGCAGATGATTTACAGTACAGACAGATACTGTCCCTATTCCCACAATACAACAAAGGTAGCGGGTAGATCTCTGATCCCCCCTAATTAACTGTAGAAATCTTTACACAGGTGAATCTATTTGTGGTGGCCATAAATTCCATGCTTTTATCTTTCCATTGAAAAAGAAACCAGGGAAGGGAATATGACTTTCTTTTGAAGTAAGAGAATAAATGCAAAAGGAGCTTACTTAGCCACAACCAGCCATACAATATAGAAGAAAAGAAAGCTACCTTTACCTGTGAAATAAGACAGACTTGACAAGCGTGACAACATCCCGACTGGCATTGTACCCTGCACAAACAATGGCAACGTGGATAGTCTGTGGGAGAAAAGGAACAGAAAGAATAAAAATTAAGGCCTGCTCCTGTGTTCTATCATTCCTTAAGGACAGCACATACATGACAGTGCTATTATTCAGTGTGGTGATTGTTAAGGATTTGAGTGGGTGTTTTGCAGCTGTTTGCAGCCCACTTGAGGCAGTTTGTTAAAAACATCCTAATTGAGTTATAACACCATCATCATTCCAAAGTCATTACTATCCCTAAATTGCAGATGTCTGAACACAATTGCATTTATTAGCTAAGAGAGCATGAGCATATGTGTGCGCGTATATACATACTCCCCCCCATTCAGCAGCACACAAAATTCTGATTATGCAAACATGCAGACACTTCAGCCTTCTGAAGTTTAAAATTATATCTGACAATTAGAAGCAGATCTGCTCTTAGAAATCTTGCATTATTTCCATCTTAAGAACAGCTACAAAGAAGAAGGTGGGCAAGCTCTGACGGATGAGCATGAAAGGGACAATTGGTTTGCCAGCGGCAGGCTGCATCGCAGTGACGAGATCAGACACGAGCTGTGAATGTGAGTGGTCACTTCCCTGCCTGTGACTACCATTATGGGCTGTACTGGGCAGTGATAATGTGAAGTTAAATACACCTCCCACACACACACACTCTCGCCACTCCAGCACCTTGGTAAATTATCACTTATTCTGTGTCTTCTTACTTCCCTTTTGGTATGAGGCAGAGGTTTACTCATCTCTTCAAGAAGAAAGGGAAAAGTGAAAAGGAGCTACTAGTCATATTATTATTAAAGTAGTAAGTAATAATTTGAAAAATGCTGCTAAGTTACTCTTCTCCAGTGTTAAAATTAGCCACTGCTATTCCCTGGGGACAAAAGAAAATTAATCTTAGCAAGTTTTGACTCCCGCTTCTGCATTTTTCTGTTTCTTTGTGGTCACAGAAATGAAGGAGAGTTTACCACGCTGGCAGCACAAAGCTGCGATTGGGGACACAGCTGCGAAACTGCAGGGAAGCCTCATTTGGCTTCCATTTGAAGCTTGGTTAGCTGGTTTCTCACACACAGAGCTCTCATTTTCCACAGAAAGCCCACTACGCAGAGAACAAATGAGGAATTCTGTCTCCTCATATAGTCAGATTCCCAAAGTCTGGCTTGTTACAGAAGCAGATTTAAACAGGAGGTGGAATGAGTTAGGCATGTCTAAAGAGTCCATACCCCAGCCATTAACACTGCCTGGTACAGGGCACAATATTGAATCATGTAACTGTTGAGTGGCTGTGCCATTGTGCAACCTCTCCATGAACATCACAGCTGCCTCCAGCCACAGTGTGCCTCACAAGCTGAGGCACATTAAAAATGTGAGGTTTTAAGAGGACTTGAATTAATAAGGCAATCGCCTGTCCAGAGAGGTGTGAGAAAGAAAAGCTATTGCAGTACACTTTGGCAACAGCTCTGTGAGGTATTCAGCACTTCAAATTTATGTTAAAGCCAACTGGAGTTGAGCATGGCTCAGCACTTGGCGAAAAGATTGTGTTTCTCTCTTGTGATAAAAGTATGGCAGAACAGACACTGCTTATTAATGCCTTTTATTGAAGCAGCATTTTGTACCATACTTATGGGCATAGATGCACTGGTTCCTGATCCTGCACACACTGCCTCCTCTCTGCTACATCATCTTTCTCAGGCTTTTGGAAGATCTAAGATCCTTCCCTTCAGTGCCAATTAAACCCAAATTAACTGAGAATAGTCTCATGCCAGCTTTAAACACTTCACCTGAAGACACTGGACCAGACACAAACATTTTATCATTTTTGACAGAATGGCACTATTAGCATCTTACACTACCTCTACTTGCCAGAAAAGCTCTCCTTGCAAACTCTCTCTCCATCTTCAAACTGCCCTCAAAATCAGAGTTTATTCAGTCAATGACTTGCCCACATCTGTTCCTCTTTTCCTAAATCAGTCTGTTTCAAAATTAAAAGCATGCTTTTCTCGCTGTCTTCTAGCAGGTGCTGTTGTTTTGCATGCCGTTCCAGCCACAGCACAGAGAGAAGACAGCACTTCCTGCTCTTCTTTACGTCCTTCTCCAGTTCAGAGACACAGGCATCCATACACCTTCTACTCAGCCTCTCTGCAGTGTTTGATATTACATATCACTTCCATTCCTGCCTGCAAACAGCCACAAGTAAGAACAATAACCCTCAGAGAATAAAAACCTAGGGTTTTTCCCCCCCAAGTTTTAGCCTGCAGCATGCTGCAAGACTCGGTCTGTTCCTCTCCTTTTCTTGATTCACTTTCCTCTCCCTCATTGTTTAACTGTTAAACAGGTAAGTCAACATGAGGCCATCAACCTAACTGTCTGCAGATGTTTGCATCCTAATGAAAAGAAGTTTTATTTCCAGTTTTCTCCATGCTTGTTCCAAATATGTGTTTGGATAGAGAGAGATTGGTTGTAGGCAAATCCTGGCAAGACAGGGCAACAGTGGCTGGAAGAAGGAAGCATTTCAGAGAACTTACATTCCCCTGAGTATACTACTGTAAGCATTAGCTCCTGGCTTATAAGATGGTCAGCAACATCAAAGCTCTTTCAAAATCCTCATTTTCCATCTGGAGATAGCTAGAAGACTGTACCTCCATCCCACCAGAACTGTGCACTGTGATTACCACAAGCTCCAGACTTGATGACTGCAACACCTAGGACTGAAGCCACCTTCCACAACATGGGAGCAGCCTGCCTTCTTGGTTCAACACGACCCTCCAAACTTCGCACACCAAGGCTCTGCACGCTGCACTTGCTCCTCAATGTTTACAGTCCATGATAATTCCAGTTGTCTAACCCTAGCCTAGACATTCAAAAGTCACTGCAGGACTAAACTGAGCTCCTTGAAAGTGTCCAGCCTCCTACAATGCTCTTTTTCAACTGAATGATAGACATGTTCATCGCTAATAGATGTTGCAAGAAGTCTGGACACAGGCTATTCACTGGAGCAGCTTCTAGACAATGGAACTCATTGCAACAACAGATTAAATGATGATACTTCTTGCTTTCCAGACTCAATGAATTCTCCCTCTGTTTATACATACAGATATGAATAGATAATCAAAACACTGTGGAAGTTAATCATGCTGTTCTTCCTACAGGTTGTGGATCAGGACAAACAAAACTATTTTTGGTTTTAAATAGTTTAGGGAGCACTCAGGCAAAGGCACTTCAAGGCATTTAAGGAAGTTAAACTTCTTCAGGAAAGGGAGCTTAATAGTACCAAGGTGCATGCTAACATAGTTTAGGAACCATTTATTTAGCCACTAGAGACCAGTATAGAAAAACTGTTTCTGAGAGCAGTATTTAATATAAATCTGTTCTGGGGTAATATTAATGGGAAGAAAATACCCAAGATCCCATGGTGATGGGGAGTATAAGGTGCCTAGATAAACAGATATTATTTTTTTTCCTCCTCAGGCTGTGTTTTAGAATGGTGAAATAATGAGCTTAACAAACTAATTAGTTCTTATAGCTGAAAATAATCTTTGGTAAAACATTTCATACTCCAATAATTTTCCAGTAGCACTACCCAGGCCTTCCATTGCAGTTACTTAATCCTTCATAAATAATCATTAAATGTGATTAAGAGATATTAAAAGCATGTTACAAAAATGTAAATATGATACAAATGGTTCCCAGAGGCGGGTAACATCTGCTTTTCTGGTGTTACAGTGTTTAAGTTGGCGGGGCCCTGTTCTTTGTGGCTCTGGAGTACTACACATTTAAACCTATAGAGCAAAGCAGTTAAGATTAGTAACAATACAAATATGCCTGTAAAAATGCTTCAGATGTTAAGTCGTCTGTTAATCTATTAAATGCTATGCTGCTAATGAACCATTTTCTAATATATAATCTCTTTTTAAAATATTTATAAATGCATACTTAATCCAAATTAAATGTCCAGTTTATGGAGGCATAAGCTGGAATGACACTGGGCTAATATCATAGGAGAGTCACATGATTCTGTCAGCTTCCATTAGCATTATGGTCTCCTTATGAAGCCTGTTATTCGTGCCCACATCTGTGTAAAGACTACCCTTACTTATACTTGAAGCTTGCGTTAAAATTGTCTCCTGCTGAGAAAGCATGACTGGGATCTGCTCCCTCCAGTGAGAAGGCCCTGTTTGGAACTGATTTTTTTCTTGCAATATAATACTGGTCCATTTTATAACGTCAGAAAAGCTCTCCTGTGATGCAACAGAGTAGGAAGCAGTGGTTGGAATGCAACAAACCCACTACTATTTGATATAGATCAAAATTATTATCCCACAGATTATGCTTTATCAGAGATTTAATGTTCGTTCATTGTAAATGCATTTAAAATGAAGACCATCCCAAATTAATTCTGAAATTACCTTCAGTGAATCTCAAAGAACTGACCCAATGAAACACCCTACTTCTAGCTCTCTTCTCCCTCACAGCCCCAGTCATTTTCTCAGGTACCTTGTCTTTTTTTACCCAAGCCCCTGACCCTTGCTGTGATATATTTGAGAGTCAGAGACTAAAAAGAATCTAGTTTACACCTTTGACACACTGAAACCCAGGGTGAATGTAGTCCAGATACATTCACAGAAACATGGAACCAGAATCTACAGTAATAGGATAAAAGATGAGACCCCTGGCAAATCTGATAATAAGGAAGTTTAATTTTAACTTCCATTGCTGTTACTGAATTACTGAGTGAATTCATTAAGAAAAGGCTATTCTGTTATGAAAATAGTGTGTGGTGAGATAGGGGCATAGCAAATAAAGCGAGGTTTCGTGTTTTATATAACCATTGCCTTCAGCACAATGCTAAACCCTACAGTGCATGTAAATTTATTGGGAAAACACATTATAAACTGAAAGGCCACTTAAACCATTCCTCCTTTAAACTGCTATTTTTGTGTCCCAGATTGGTAGGTACTTTGAAAACCCAGGAACTGAGATTCAGCTCATTGCTGCTTGGCATGACAATAAGTGAAAAGTGAAGTTTGTTTATTGATGGTCTGAACTTTCCTCATTAAAATAAGCACCAAAATGCTCACAGGGCAGAAAATCAGACCCTCATTACTAGGAAGAAGGAAAATGAAAAACCTCCTTTTCCCTCTCCTTAAAATAACATTGGTTCTTTTCTTCCACACTGCTGGACAAAGATGCCTAAGTGGAGAGCAATAATTCATTCTTAGACAATACTGGATATTTGCTCACTAAATAGACTTGACTTTAAGAGATAATTAGGACTTTTTATTCTCCCCCACTTACTTTCTTTTAGCTTTTATCTTACCAGTGGCAGAAAGCAAGATAAAAGGTGATATAGTATTGCCCTTTTTGTAGAAATAAATGGAGGAAGTTATTTATGATATCTTCACCAGCTGGGATTGGCACAGGGCCTTTAAGCAAGGCTTCCTGCATTGGATCTATCCATATTCGGAACTGTCATCCTTCACATAACTGACAACTACATAGCTGGATGACATCCACAAAACTACAGGCATAAAATGGGTAAAATCAAACCAGAGAAAAACCCCAAAACCTTAGAAACTGATTTCCTCTTCCCTGCAGCTAATCACACCTCTTCTACACAGCTCATGCAAAGCAGGTCATTCTACAGTAGCATCCAGAAACACTCCTGTAAGTGACTCAAAAGCACAGGCTGGATCCATAAGCCACAATTTAATTAATGGTAAACCCTGAACTGTTCTAGTACAGATACATAAACAAAGGAATAAGGTTTTTGAAAGCACTGCGGTGCTTTCATTTAGAAATGCACGGGGTCAGGTTGCCACAGGTTTTATCAGCACAGCTGTACTGAAGTCAGCTTGGAACAAGGCTTTGATTTTTACATCAGGTTTGGGGACACAAGAATGAAAAAGACAAAAAACTCTGATCAAACAGTAACTGGAAAGATATTCAGATGATTAAATGTTTTAAAGTGGGGTTTTTTAAAGAATAATTAAAAATTATCTAAAAAGTTGCACTCATTCCTCAAAGAGGCTGGTTTCTGAGGAGAAAGCTTTAGAGGGAAGGAGATAGGGATCTGCAATGTCCTTGAAGGATCAAATCTAAGAAGCTTTGTTTCTGGCAGGTTCCTTTTGTTTACTTACCTCACATTTTTCCACTGCTGGTTGCTGCCCACACTCAGAGCTGTTCCCCGCCACAATGCCAGCCCGCAGGCTCTCGCTGTCGCCTGTTCCCTCTTCCATGGAGTAGGTTTTGGAGTGATTGCCACGGTGGTGTGAGGGGCTGCGACTCTGTGCCAGGCTGAGCTGCTTGCGAAGCACGCGGTTCTCCTCCTCCACCTCCCGCATGCGGACTTCCAAGCTCTCACGCTCCCGCTGGCTTGACACCGTGTACCGAGGACTGTGGGGCTGGGATTCAAGTGGAGACAGCGACACTGGCTTCCCATCTGCAAGACAAGAAAAGGGAGCACTTCTGTCAGAATATACGTGGAGTTGCATTTTCCTTTAATGCCAGCATTGTGAGGCAGGGATGTGTTTCAAATCCAGCCACGTTTTACACAGAATTGACACTTCAAGGCAATGCTCAAGACCACGGTAAACTTGGGCAAATGTTAAAGTTCGATGAGCTACAGGTCCTGCTAATTTTAAAACCACACTAAAAGATAAGTATGTGTTTCTTTTGCTCTAGATAGGGCTGCCTGCCAGTCTCTGGTCTGGGAAGGCAGTCAAGACCAGAAGAATTTAATATGAAACCAATTACTATACAGCTACATATACTTTAGAAATGTATGCAAGACAAAATAATTTTCCTATTCCCCATTTCCTCCACAGTCAAGCTACAGCATTTTTGTTACCATTTTGTGCCAAACAGTGGCCCCAGCTGATTCACATGTGAGGAGCAGATGGTTTTTATTCAGCAACACAGTATTATGTGATTGCTGAGAAATGAGAGGCTCAGAAGGACAGACACATTCAATATACATGTAGGTCAAATTCTGGAAAGTATTTTGGCTGAAAAGGACAACAAGGGAATTTAAAAAAAAAAATCAAAATGGTTCAATCCAACACATTTAACTAGAAAGTTACATTCCAGAAACAGGAAACACTTCATTTTCACATCTTCAAAAGTTATCTTCATTTTTCAAAACAGCATCAAATACTGAGCTAGATATAAAGTATAAAAAAAAAAAGATAAATTAACCTAAAACCAAGATCCATAACCAAAGACAACAACTGCAGCACAGTCTACCATCACCTCCCAGTACATTATTGCTGCCAAAATATAAGGGGGCAAATAGGGATGCAATTGATGCGTTTTCAAAGGAGACATATTTTCACGTAACTTTAATAAAGTTATATATACACAGACTAGTAATGCTTGATGGGGGGTAACAAACCCTCAAACTAAACTACTGGTTTAACATGTTCAATTGAAACAAAGCAAAAGATGGGAAGAGTTATCTACAGTGTCATAATCAACAAGACATTTCTTTACAGTGAAGATAGGTGAGTATCATATACTAAAGTATTTCTCTGAAACAACTTTCTACCTGCTTATATTAAAATTAAAAGTTTGCTATTTAATATTTTTTTCCCATGCAGAGAGTTTCTTTGGCTTTATCAAATAAACACCAGCCTGAGTGGTTCAGAAAATGGAAATCATAGTTATCATTTAGCAGTTCTCCTTATCAAGTACTTTTCTCACCTTCTGACTCAAAACTATCTCCCTGCTTTAATGAACTACTCATTGCTTGTTCTCTTCCATTGTTTCACATTTACATTAATGGTGAGCAGTCCTCTAAACTGAGCTTATGAAAAAACAGCTATAGAAATCAAAACCACAATGCTAATTCCCATTGTTGAGGTATACCAGCATACACACTTCCCTATTATCTATATAAATATCTATCCTGGTTTAAATACACCATTTGGATAGACTATCTTGCATTTGTTTGCAGATTTTCTTCCAGAAAATAAAAATCTAATTTATTTATTTTTAGCATTAACAAAGCTTATAGATAAATCTGAGCTTGAAAAATGTCTCAAGACAGATTCTGAAGTTTGGCCACTGATATTTGGGAACATGAATGCTCAAGCAAATAGTTATTAAAAATTAAATGACAGATTTGAAGAGCACGAGAATCATGGGTGCAAAAATGGAGAAATGTCAACATTTAGGACAGAACTATGCTATAATTAGAAATGAAATAAAATGCAGAATTATCTTTCTCCATCCAGCTTGGAAGGCATGGAACTGAAATTGTGTTATTTCTCAGCTGCTGATACCCAAGCTAGAAAGAATAAAAGTCATTTGGATGTGATTATATTGCATTCCCGTTACTGGGCAGCAAAAGTATATTGTGTAGATACTCTCAGATAGAAAGAAAACAAGCACCCCTACTTACCCAGACACCAAACAATCAGTGTTAGCATCAGACATACAATTACAATGCAAATCTAGTCAAAGACTTCACTGGCAATCATAACTCCCTACTTGGTGAATATCCAGTATGACACAGATGTCATTTATCTCTTCTTATTCTTGTCACTCCATCTTTGAAAAAGGAGTAAGTGAGCTAATGCAAGGGACCACTAATACTTGACTGTGTGTGCTCCTTGGTAGAAGAGATAAAACTGACTGCACTGCACTTGAATTTCATAGTTTCAAGTAACTGGCAGAGTGCTCTGAGCTGATATCTAAACGCTTTTTAACCAATCTAAATCAAAATAAAGTAACATAACACATAAAGAGGTCTGCATGACTTTGGGACAGAAGATCTCCCAGGGATCACTTCAAGAAACACTGCTGTGCTCTGCAGCAAGTAGTATGATTTTGAATGGTGCAATAAATAATAAAAAAGCTATAAATTTTTATTCTTCATTTGGGCTTAATTTTGGGCCTTGAAAGTCTCAGATTTATTTTTTTGTGTGTGGGTTTCAAGCCTTTTACTTCAGACTTTTTGTGCTAATACAACTGTACCAAAGAAATAAAAATGATCTGCAAAATTCCCCTGTCCACAAAACAAAACCCAAACCTGAATAATTATTTCATGGTTGACAGCAGTCAATGACTTATCATCACAGTCGGTCCAACAATTCAGAAAGCTTGATAATATGCAAGTTATGAATTCTATGGATTATTGAATGCTTCTGCAAATGTGGAGTCGCCTCTGTTTAAGGCAAGAGACTTCATTAAACCTCACTTAAGTAGAGCACCTTAAGACACTAGAAGAAATAAAGCCTATAGAAAGCAAACCAGTGTAATTTATTTGAAAGGATAGAGACTGAAACAGTGGAATTTTCTTACATACAAAACATAGAGGATAAATATTAACATCACGTTTCTGGTTTTGTAGTTACCAAACTTGGAGAGGTGATAGTCCTGAAAAGGACTCAGAGGCATTGGAAGCTTGCTGGGGAAGACTCACAGAGAAAACAAAGTGTAGCCAAAGGTTAACTGCAGAGGTGGATAAGAGAGAAAGAAGCAAGAGTATAGGAAAGAGAATTTCACGCAGATTCAGAGAAGGCAAGTACAGAGGCAGGGATACCAAGTTTCTCAGATGACCCTGATCTGAACTCAAATGCTAAAAATTTTGTTAGGAATCGAGACAGGCAAATTTATGTAGCACGTTGTGGGCTATTTTTCCTTAAATTTTTAAGTGTCTCTTGGTCTCACAAGTGCAAACTACTTGGTTTTGGCCTTTTTACAAGCTCTACATGTTTCTATGTGTTTTAAATATTATTCATCTCATCTAATAGCATATAATGAAGTAACTGATGACAGTAAACTCTAGGCTGCATCTGAGATAAGAGCAAGTTATGCTGCTTGCAGATAATATTTCAGTCTGTTTGACTACAGACACAAGAAAACATCACTCCCCCATTTCACATTTGTTCACATTTGAAAATCCACATTATCACTGCATGCTTTGAGGACTATCAGTATAACAATTTTAACCAAAAGCCAACATTCTGCAGAAAGAACTGGGATAGCAGGCAACTACCCTCATGAATTTCCCCCTGTTAAGGCCAGGAGCAAAATCATTTGAAGTTCATTCCAGTTACCTTTTTCCCCATACAGATCATTATAGAAAACTCCATGG
This sequence comes from Psittacus erithacus, assembly GCA_009867235.2. Classification (NCBI taxonomy): domain Eukaryota; kingdom Metazoa; phylum Chordata; class Aves; order Psittaciformes; family Psittacidae; genus Psittacus; species Psittacus erithacus. Next base: position 35,589 of record WYDI02002951.1, on the reverse strand, counting down.
ACCCCAAGGGAAAAGGAAAATAAGAAGACTACAGTCAGGACTATGGAGACATTAAAGCTCTGTGTAAGCAAATAAACCATTCCTTCTCCTTTGGAGCTCTAGCTCAGCTTTAATCATCTAAAACCTTAGTACTCTATGCACTTCTGCTCAGTTGGATGCTCTGGTAGGTACTGGTAATACAGGCAGCTATGAATGAAATCCTTTTTGTTAACAGTTTGGAACTTTAAGATATATACCTCCAAGAGTAGGTGCTAAGGCATCCCAAGGTGACTATTCCCACATTCGCTAAGGCATTTTTTATCTCTGACACCTTTTTCTGAATCACTGAAGTGTGATCTCAGCTGGAAATAGAAAACCTTCCTCAAATAACCATCGTAATAGTGGAATATAGTCTAAGCAATTTACTACAGATCTGTGAACACAGAACTTTTTCATCCTAACGTGACATGAGGCAATTATAAGCTGATGCTTCCAAGTTTCAGTGGTAGAAAGTTGTGCTATTGAAAGATGTCATGGTGAACACACTGAAGGCTGATGTCCACTGGACAGAAACAGCACAAGAAATGGCAACCAAACCTTTTCATACTGCTCAAACAAGTTTCCTCAGCTCTGACAGAAAAGCTGCTCCCATAATCTTATTTATATATAATAAGTATTATTTTGTAATAATAAGTATTAAGCCCTTCTTGGGATTTGGCACAGACATCATATGTGCTAAATCACATGTTCATTGTAAGGATAGTTTCCACATCAGACGCCCATCAACCAGTAGCCTTAGACTTAGGCAATGGTAATTGCAATTAGGCCCTTCAGCTTGTCCTTGAAGTCCTAAATCTTTGTTCACCTCCACTGCTACTAATGGTACTTAAGCACACGCTAACATGTTTTATTCAACCCAAATCTGAACCATTAATTTCCACTGCAGGCCAGCCTTACTTAAGCATCACATTATTGCCTGCTGCAATATACACATAGAGACAGATACCTTTCCACTGCCCCTTCCTTGAACAAGATAACCCTCTATATTCAGTGGATTTGGAAATTAAACATACCACACAGAAAAACCCTCCACCCAGAGAACATCATGTTTGCAAAGTGGCAAGTTTTTCATAGCTGGGAGCCTACAAGGGTGGCTTCTGTGAGCAGCTGTTACAAGCTTCCTCTATGTCCAAGAGAGCCAACGTCAGCTGCCTCCAAGATGGACCCGCCGCAGGCCAAGGCCAAGCTCACTGGTGAGGAACAGCTTTGCAGACCCCAAAGTTGGTCAAGAAGAAGGGGAGGAGGTGCTCCAGGCAGTGGAGCAGAGGCCCCTGCAGCCCATGGTGTACCCTGTGGTGCAGCTCTGCAGCCCATAGAAGTCCATGCTGGAGCAGATATTCACTCGCAGCCCACAGAAGATCCCATGTTAGAGCAGGGGGGTGCTTGAAGGAGGCTGTGACCCGATGGGAAACCTGTGCTGGGGCAGGCTCCTGGCAGGACCTGTGGCCCCATGGAGAGAGGAGCCCACAGTGGAGCAGGTTTGCTGCAGCACTTGTGACACAATGGAAGGGACCCAGGCTGGAGCAGCTCATGAGGAATTGCAGTCTGTGGGAGGGACTCAAGTTGGAAATGTTCATGGAGGACTCTCCAGCGAGAGACCCCATGGTGGAGCAGAGGAAGAGTGTAAGGAGTTGTCTCCTGAGGAGGAAGGAACAGCAGAGACAACATGTGATGCACTGAGCACAACTACCATTCCCTGGCCCTACGCTGCTCAGGAGTTGGGAAGGAGGAAGAGAACTCAGGAGTGAAGTTGAACCTGTGCAGAAGGGAGGGGTGAAGAGAATATTTGCAGTCATTCCCTTATGCATGATGACGGGATCATTAACTGCATGATCACCACTTTCTTTGCAGAGAAGCTTGGCATCACTGAGTGCACAGGGTGGATGGTGCTCACAGCTGTTCAGTAGCTTTTATCAGCTCATCAGTTTGCGACCACACATATTCTGCTTTGCAAAAGGACTTATTTATTCCCTCATTGGCCTGCGATGCTCATCACTATAATACCTGAATGCAGCACAAGGATCAGTGACTTATTCTTCAAAGTTATTCGAGGGAAAGGTGGTACTATCAGTCTCTCCTTACAGGCAGGGCAGGGAAGTTTGGAGTCATTAACACCAAAAGAAAATACCAGGCTGGAATGCACAATTGAGTTCTGATGTAGTGTTTCAACAAATAAGCACCTTTTTTGCACTTAATTTGTTCAAAGGACAGACCCCATCATCTGTGCATGTAACAATATATGCTTAAGGTTTCTGTAATGCAAGTTGGAAACCCAGAAAATGGGGAAAAATAGTAGACACTTGTAATAGCTTTGTTTTACGAACATCATGTAATGAACTCAGTAGTAGAGAAAGAAACAATCATCCAGGGCAGATTCGACTTCATAAACTACAAAGCTGTCCCTTTTCTTTCTTCGCACCTCTGCCTTGTTCAAGATACACCTTCAAGGTTCTTCAATTAAAGAAACAGTGGTTCAAGAACCACTCTCCACATTGCTGCATTTGCTCTGCACACAAGACGAGGAAGGGGTTGTGTCTCGGAGTTAGCCACTGTATTGTCAATGATGGCATCCCATTGCATAGCTGCAGAAAGCCATTTATGTGTTGGCTGAGTGAATGTAAATCTGCTACTTCTAACAGGAGTAATAGGGATGGTAAACAGTAAAAGACTGTAGGTAAAGCAAAAGCATGTAGCAACAGAATATAGGAAGAAAGAGGGAAAGGAAATCTAAACATATCATACATCTTTCCCAAAAATGTATGTTGCTCTTTTCAAAAGTTTGGGGTTTTTTTCCAAATGAAATATCAGCTTATTAGCTAATGTTATGAATGTTAGCTTATTAACAAATTCAGAACAAGAGCCCCTAAGCCTTAAAATGATTTGCTCATTTCCTTGTCTAGAATACAATGACTTCTTTTTTTTCTTTCTTCTGCTGTCTTCTCATTCTTCCTTTCCCTGCTTTGCACTGCCTTGGCAAAATATATGCCTCCTCCAGAAAAGGACTAAAAATAACGTTTCCCTCCTTTCCACTGGGAGTGGAGATGTAAAAAAATAACGTCTTATCAGAGTAAGCACTGAGTGAAAATAAGATTTTATCAGGGACTTGGCTTGACAAACAGAACATGCTATCAGAAGAGAACTTGGCAAAGATAACACGTTATCAATATCAGGAGTAAAGCTTGGGGAAAATAATGCTTTAATACCTATTAGATTCTAAATAAGCCATCTGTGCTCTTGATGAATTGTTATTTTCTCCAAGCCCCATTCCTGTAAAGACGCTGGGGTTTCGGCTGATTTTTTTTCTGTAGCAGTTGGGGAAGTAGGGAAGATGGAAGAGAAAAGAAAGCTCTTTCTCCACAAAGCTAGAGGGATATTATCTCTCCCTTTTTTTCCCCAAAACTCTACATGCAGGTAAAGACACATGTGACAGCTCAGATGACTAAAATGTTCAGACACCAAATGGGTATTGCAGGGAAAACTCCTACAACACTCTGCAATTATACTGCAGGCAATCTGGTAACAGGAGAGGAGGGTCAATACCCCTCCTGTCCTTGACCACCCTAGTCAGGCTCAGAGGTGCTGCCTACAGCATTTTTGGCAGAAGCACTTCTCTATAGAGCCAATGACCAGCCATCACTTAGCAATGACTTTTTATCACAAACAACCACATCACAGTTAGCTCTGGTCACACTTCTTACCTTCTGCAGTGCAAAGCATCCAACTCTGCTTAAGCCATCAATGGAGCTGGTCTGAGCAATTTCATCATTGCCTCTGCCCTGAAGCATTCCCCTCTACAACCTCCATGAAAGCAGTAGAGACAAACCACTGTCTAGTGGGTGTCTCTGCCCCAAAGCTGAAACCTTCTGCAACTCAATTATAAATCTTCAGAGTTATAATCCAGATGCATTTAAATAAATTGTGGCACCTCCTGGAAAATGAGAAATCGAATTCATAGTAAGATGGACTACTAACTGCCTTAAATGGCTGAATATGGGTGAATGCCACTGGTTATTTATAGGAATGGGCAAGCAGGGAATAATTAGAAGGGAAGCTGTGGAGGCACTGTAGGAGTGTGATGTGACTAATAAGGCACACTTAGGAAAAGGCATATGAATGATATCTGCAGGGTTAGTATTTGTAGCCAGCTGAATCTCCCTGGTGTACAGTAGGAGTGGGAGGGAAGACAATGGGATCCTCTTAATTTGAAGATTTCCTATGGAGTAGCTGTATCTCTTTTCTCATTAACCATTTGGATATCTTATTCTCAGAGATTTCTCTATGTCCAGGTGTGAGCTTGGTGTTAAGGTAACTTCAGAGGCCCCAATAAAGCAGGACACATAATCAACAGCAGGCAGCCACTACAAGCTCTTTAAGGTAAAGCATGTGCCCAAATGCATCCCTGCAGTTGTATACAGTACTGTGACTGTCGTTTATGGCAGTGGGATGTAAAAGACTGAAATCCTTCTATGTTGGCTCCTGCTCAGTAAAACACTGTGGAAGAGATAGGAATGGAAGAAGCATTTAATAGGTTTTTTTAAGAGTACAGAAAGTACAAGAAATATCTATCTATAAGCTTAGAAAAGATTATAAAAATACCTATAGGTTTCTACAATTGCCACAGTAACCACAAGCATGAGACAAGTGTGCTCAATCAAAGCCTAGTAGTAGTTAATTCAGATTGTTGCTGATGATTAGCTTCAGCTGCTCATCAATACAGTCTCCAGCTGATAATTATTAAGTTAAACTTCTGAGCAGTATTTGCATATGTAAAGCATGCTTTCCCTGCTGAAGCAACAATGGATGCTATAATGCATTTCCTGATTGTACAGCACTTGGATTTGGGGAACCTGGGCAAGAGAGTCTGCTTTGCATATCCTTCCTTACCCTCATCAGGCCAACCATTCAGAAGAAATGCACTTACACACACTGACATCTACAAGCTAGAGCAAAAAAAAGTCCTCACCCTGCATAACAGGAAAAATGCAATCATTCATTTCTTCCAGAATATCTCTAATAACAATAATATAAGACAGAGTTTTGCATATTCCTTATAACATTTACCTAAGTTTCCTTACAACCTGAAAAATGTGCAACAACTGCTCTGTGACAAGCCAGCCCGGTGCCTTTAAAAGACATGCTGAAACTCCAGTGCACAGATTCAACCCATTAATCCTAGTGACCTCCAGAAGTGGCCCTCTCCTCCAAAGGAGTATCTTTATGTGGTTCCCTGTTTAGCCTTTTCTTATCTTGCTTTCTCCAGATAAAAACTTTGTTTCCTGAATGTGGTTCTTGGTCATCAGTCATAGGCTTCCCCTCCACCCCGGATAAACGACAGTATCAAGAATACAGTTAAACACATGCAATGGGTAGATTACATTTATGTGTGCAATTATCCACATTTTCACAATTATATGACACACAAGGCATGCCCAGATACGCTTAATACCAAAGGATTCATAGGCATATTTGCTTTAGGGATAAGGAAATGTGGCAAAGAATTGGGAAGATCTTTATGGAATCCATAACACAACTACCTGTCCCATGTAGCTACTATACCACAGTCCATCACATGCTTACTATTAACAACCTGAATGTTTTTTTATCAAACAGCAATAAATAGTAAAGGAAAAGATGACTGAGTTTGGCTTTGGTTAAACATGGACGGTCTAAGGGAATGCAGGTGGTCAGCCCCTCTGAAAGCCAGCATTTAGGCTCATAAGCGACAGTTTAAAATTTAGCTATAGCAAAATTGATGCGTATTGCTAAAAGTCACCTGGTCGCACTGCTACACACAATCTCAAAAGTTAATTTTCAACACATATACAGAAATGCAGTATTAGTTCAGGCTGGTTGGTGCTACTGAAGCCTGCTGGAAAGCTTGTATATCCCTTAATCTCCCTTGGCACAGAGATGCCATCAGGGAACCATGCACTAGTATTTTGATTGATGCTGCTGAAAAAGGAGATTGCCTGAATACTGACGGAGCATCAAGGATTGTTCAAGGATAAACGAGTAAGTAAATAAAAAAATCCAAATTCTGCACCACACAATTTCTCCCTTAGCAAGAACCACATCTGTAAGAACCTTAAAATCTTACAGAGCTCTAACCACCAGCAACAGATATGAGCATGATATATCTAAAGGCAAGTAGCAAAGAACCAATTTTTAAAACAATGGTTTCTCTTCTTTCTAAATGTACCTGAATATTATGCATGCAGACAGAAATATTTCAAGTTTATACTTCTAGCTTAATATGTTATGAAATACATCAGTGTTATTTCACTGATGACATAGCAATGCATAAGAAATTAATATCTTTCAGTACTGAGTCTTCTATTTTCCCCACACTTTCACAGCCCTTTTCATTTGCTGTACCTGTCATTTCAGCCACTTCAGTCCTGAAGAACAGTGAGGGGAAAATGCAAATAACAGCACATTCAGAACACATGAAGGCTGATCAGTGTTATGACATTTATCTTCACCGATGACAAGCGATAAAATAACTCATGAGTTAGTTTCCCACCCTCCTCATGAAGAAATATCTCATAACAGATCGTCATGTACTATATATACAGCAAAATTTCTAATACACTTGGCAGAGAAAAAACATCACAGCAGTGATGCAGATACTAGCTTACTTGTCATGGCTATGACATCAGAAATGAAACAGAGAACATTTTAAGATAGTAGATAGAAAATTAAGACATATATTAAAATAAAACCCTAGCACTAGAATGACATTTCACAAATTAACTAAAAGCAACTAGTTAGAGTATCTGCAGAAGTTACAACTACATCAAACAGCAATGAGTTGTCCATACAGTTTGGTAGAATTCTAAATAGATTTTCACATTTTCTTATTTCACCATGTTTTCCAAATAGAAAGCCACAGCTGGCAGATATATTGTGTTTGATAAAATACTACTTTTCTACTTAAAATCTCCAAATCCCACAGTATACACAGAGGGAATAGCGAAGTTAAAACAAAGTAGAAAATGTAGCCTTAATTCTCATGAAAGCCCATGGAAATTCAGAATTAGCTTCATTGTGGTCAGATATCCACCCCAGGACTACAATATATTTTTGGTGACTAGACTCCATTGATATGTAATATGGAACCTCTTTTTTGCATTGACTTCCTTAACACTTACCTCTTTAAAAACCATTTAGCTTTAATACATTAGAGATGGTCCCTCTACAAAGAAATAGGTATGTACTGAATTGTTATATTAGATATATCAGGTAGATACAGATTTCATTTCAGTTGGTGACCTAGATTTCCTATAAAACATGAGGAAGTTCCTTTTTATGATATTCCTGTTTAGTAACAAAAGTGAAGACAGCATATCAGAAATGTAATCCTATTTCAAGTGATTCAAAGGCAAAACTCAGTGACTTTGATGAAAACAAGCATAGGTTAATATTTCACGATATTCTGCATGCATACAGCATAGTGTTGTTAGTAATTTTTATGTTGTACCATAAACGTACACAGTGCTGTTCTGTGGTAGGTCAGAATGTGGGCCATATCCCCTGTGCCCCATCACAAACCTGCCAAGCTTCCTATGTAGCAAGCAAATGAAAATTTCCCTTTCTGAGCAGCCACAAGTTTACTAGGGTTAAATATCATCAACTTACAAGAAGATTCAGATGTTCTGCCTACGAAGATTTTGTCTTGTAATAGATAAGGTATATCTATGAGACTAATTGAAATGTCTGCTCCAGTGCACAGAAACATCTTAATGTATGTTTAGGATCCTACATAAGGATCCTAAAGAATATTCCTATACTTGTGTAAGATGACACTGAGGTGAAGTTCCACTGACATGCTCACTTACTATTCTAAAATAAAGTTGCTTTACTCAATCAGGGCAGCAGTGCTCAATATTAATAGGATCTGTATGTATTTAAATAAACACGTTCTCTTTTTTTTCTCTTTTTCAACAAGATCTCTTGTTTTCTAAGTTTTCATTATCTCCAAGAATTCCTCTCAAAAGTACAATACACTGTGGGAGACCTCTTTAATAAGTACAAATGAAATGCTACAGTATGGCAATTTAATGAGTTAAGTAGCTTGTGATCGGAGCTGATAGCAATAGCCTTTCTACAGTGACTTATATTATGAACTAATTTATGTCTATGAAAAGTTTTTGTGTTGGGCTAAAGGGAAGATGAAGGTGGAGACATTTACAAAAATTCTTATGTTTAGGTGTAAATGGGTTGTGTATAGTGGTCAATTACAGTTTTGCAATTACCCTTTCTTGCTGTTGATAGACTTAAAATACCTTTCCATCTTCCTTTGATACTGTAATTATAGGTTTATTTCTATCATTTGAAATACCTTTTGTTATCTTGAAGTCTAAGCGGAATAGATGGAGACTTGGCCAAAATTGTTTCATATAAAAAAACCTGAATCAACACACCTTATGCCTAAAGAACAATCAGACATGGGGCAAAAAGAAACCCAAACAATAGATCAGCTACACAAAAAAATAATGCAACTATAGAAGTCCTTTAATGGTCAAGCTAAAAAAGAAACAACAATGGGGCAAGGGGGAAAATAAGAGAGAGAAAATAGAAGCAGCTCCCTTTCACAACTACTCCCATCTTGTCTGAGGTAAAGGGAAGGATCTTAGTCATTTTTTTCAGTTATATAGTCCGTTATGTAAGTATTAAGTTGAATTAATCTAGAGACAGGAATCAGCTGCTAAGAACTGACACAGAATAAGGCTGAGGAGTGAACGCTAGAAGAACATTGATTACTTCACCCTTTTCACTCTGAGACCAGGCAGCTGCAATACATACCCTTACAGCAAATAAGAAAATACAGCCTTCTCTACTTCTAAATTATAACCACCTGCCTAGGAAAAACTGAAGCAAACAACATAACAAGAATACTTTTTTGTGGTACTACTATCAAATTTACTTTTTTATATCATGTCTTCTTCTGGTCTTAACTATCATTAAAATTGTACAGAAATTGAGTTGTACCAGCTCTAACTTCATGTGCTCCTCTGAATAAAATTCTGTATTTCTATCAGTACACAACATGTATTTTGCCCCTTATGGTAAAATTCTACTTGGCAGGACATTTGAATGTGATTTCTTATAGTCTGAAAGACAGTCTTTCCTGTTCTGAGAAACTGTAACTTCACCAGGTATACGCTTAAAATTCATACTAGCACCTTCTATTAGTACCTTCTATGGAAACAATTTAGTTTCTTATTTGATAAGCACAAGTATTTATTGTAAATTCCCTAAGACAATGCTTTTCTTTCTTTTCCTGAATAATCTGACTGAATCAAATCAAGAGGGGAAGTAAAATTCCAGACTTGCCTAAAGACCACGTAGGTCTATTCTACTCTACTGTTATGTGACAGTCATTAAATCTTGTTCCAACTTGGAATATTAAGAAGCACATAAGATGTAACAGTGAACAAGGAATTTTCTGCCTCTATTCAGCATTTCCAGTTCTTAAAATTGTGTTTAAAGTCTTGCAATATCTTAGACATATGAGAAAGTCAAATCTTGAAGTTACATGAGAAAATACTGATGGTTTTGGCTGGTTTGTTTCCTTTGCAGTAAAATGTCATTTTATCTAAACAGGAGAGAGCTGAAAAACACCATGACCTGTCACAATGAAAAAAAAAAATCAGGAGACAAAGCTCTTAAAACCTTACAATTTTAGATATAGTGAATTATGACTTTTGAACACTTTGAACTTAGCAATTCCAGTTTTTTATTACGACTGTTCAAATGACTTGTGCTTTACTATGATAGGTACATTCTGTAACAACAGACACGCCAATTAGGGTAAGTAAATGGAAGGGCCAGCACTTGTGACAAACTTGTGACAGCTATGGTGGAGCCATCAATTCCGCCTGAGGAGTGATTGCTAACAGAATAAGTGTTGGTGGGCATTTAAAGGAGCACTAAATACCCGGTGGTAAACTTTAGCAGAACTTGCAAGACAACAGTATTATACCAGATAAATAAACATACAAAACTAGCAAGGGTGTATCATCAATCATTGCTTTCTTTTTTTATTTTTGTCGGAATTATGCTTGAGAAAGCTCTGCAGGGAAAGTTTTATACTGAAAAACATGTTATTTTCACAGATACGTACCCAGTACACCCTGAGGTGTAACTCTTAGGGTTAGGGCACTCAGAAGGTTTCCAGATCCCAGGAAAAAAATGCTCAAATCAAAGTGATATCAATTCCATTCTGTTACACAACAACACTTACAAAGCAGTTTAAGTCTTTAAGTCTGCCAGCAATATAAAAACCTCCAAATCTGTTAGATATCAATTACCGTGTATTTAATTTCGTGGCTGTGCCTTTTCCCTTTTTGATATTTTTTTCCCCTTTTTATACTTCTTTTGTTCAGGCATTTTGGATCTGGTTCTTAAGCAGGTCCTGAAGATCCTTAATGCCTTAATTTCAGAGCCTAGCATTTCCCAATTCCCTTCTTCATTTTGGAATTTCTGCAAAATCTAGATTCATCCTCTGTGTGGCTGTGCAGACTGTAATCCCTCATAATAGTCTGATGCTGATCCTGCTCTATGGATTAAGCAATGTAAAATGCTTATGTAATGAATTTTCATCAATTCATGCCTTCCAAATTCAGCCCCGAGCAGCCCAGGTATATCTAATCTAACTGACTGGCTTTTATCAGCTGCACACAAGAGATGTGAAAATAAGCCTCATTTCAAGCCTCAATCACATAGCTACAACCATGTTATTATTTATTTTATTTAACAGAATGAGTATGTGCGAGGAATTCTAAAGTACACTCTGTAGTTATGCATCACTGGATTTGCCATGGTGCATGTTTCTTTGAAAACTGTGAAATGACAATATTTTCATGCCTGGATTTTATTATTTCTCTTAAAAAGAGAGAGGAAACAAATACAGCCAAATTTCAAGTGTAATTCTGCTGCTTTCTTCTTGTGAAATCTATATTCCCATGCCAGATGGTGTCTGAGTTATCAAAGTTATTACCCTAAACTCAGTTAGGGAAGAATGAAAGTAATTAAGTAGGGGATGAAGTGACAGAAGTATCAAGATATAAAGCATCTAACCTAGGTGAGGATTCTCTAAATTAGATAGAAATTCATCTATAAATTCAGCCTAAAACGTAACAGCTTGAGCCTTCACTTTCAAATATTCTAAGACATTGCGCAAAATTCAGTACCTGCTCAAGTGGGCACAATTCCCAGTAAAACAGTGATCTATAGAATGGGGGAGTGAGTTTTGTATTCTGGAGGGGCTATTACTAGCAGCCACAAATGCACTCCCATATTGTTCAACAGTTCCTGTACCTGTTGTGAGATGATTTTTCAGGCTGTTGTGTGACTTCGGGAATGCTTGTTTCTTTTCTTAATCCTGGCTGTTTCATACCCACCATGGCAAAAAAAAAAAAACAAACCCAACTATTACAGTTAAATACTTTTTACCATAAACCCTGTAGACACCACAGAGGTGCTGTTAACGCTCAGTTTATCCTACATTTCTTTTCTTTCTATATGTGCTTTTCCTTTGGTGAAGTAAATTTAAACAAGTTGGCACTAAGCTACAGGCATAACCAAGAGCTACGGCTACAGGTTTTAAATGCGGTAGTGAAGCAGCCAGAAATTCTTTTCTAATCTGCTAATGACAGTCTACTTGTATGAGAAATATGTGAGAAAACCAAGTGAAAACAAACCTCTTTTACTTATCAAAACTCCTTTTTGCATAGCTTCTATTGACAAGAATCATGCATTTATGGATAAAACTAATAAGGACAATTTGTTAGCACTCTGCAGGCTGTTCACTCATTTTCTCTTGAACAGAGATATATATCCAATTCTCAAGATATGTATATAAAGAAGGATAGTAAGGAAAATACTGTTGTGCTCTGGAATGCTTAGAATTGGTGTTGTGTGCCTGAAAGAAAAGAAATATTTACTGCTTTGGAGAACAGGGACGTAGATTGTGCTACTTTACAGGCAAAATCCCCGGCCAGAAAGGGAGTAAATCAAATCATAGGAATGCATGCATCTCTTGTTCCTGCACTGGAGATAGAAGTACTTGGAGGGAAAGGGACTGTAGGAACTTATGCCAATTATACCACACTATACTTAATAATACTATGTGGAAAGAATACATGGATTTTAAGTATAAGCTGTGAAAAATTAGGATATACCTGAAGTATATCAACCTTCATTTGCCTCACATGTGTACAGGACAGAACAAAGCAAAAACCACTTCTGCATGTACTAGCAGATGAAATGCAAACACTAAGAGTGGTTCCAGTTTGCAGAGGTGATGGCCTGACAAACTACAGTACTGTGACACACATGCTTAAGAAACTCTCAAGCTCTTTTCCTGACTGCCATGAAGAATGGGCTATTTTAAATGCAGAACACTTAAATGGTGGTTTAGCACAGCCTCACAAAGGTTAGAAACTTCTGCAAGAACAAAACAGCGGCAATCAGTAGTTGCTTAGGAGAGAGAGTAGAAACACAGGCAGGGAGTACAAACATCCCAAACCAGATGAGCCAGAGCCTCACAGAAATTCGCCTTTGGTTACATCCTTTCTACAACAGTGGCACACACCTTTCCTGAGCAGGGATGCTCTCAAAGGCTTTGCCAGGACCGAAAGCAAATATATTCAAAAGACTCACATTTCTGCAGCCCAAGAAATAGAAGGGCTGGAGTATGGCCACAGCAGAGCTACCACTCAGAAATCTTAGAAAATATGATCCATGAGGAGAAGTGAAGCTAATTTATGCCACTGGGAAAGACAAATCATTACTGACAATAGTAGGTTTTCAACTGTATTCTGAAACACAAGGTTTGAATTGTATTCTGAAGCACATGAGATTTGATTTGTTACTGAAGAACTTTTAGGAGAGATAAAAAGCTACTGAGATGAGTTAGTGACAAAACAAGAACAAAAAAGAACTCACATAGATCCTTGTGGACAGGTAAGTTCAACAAAAAGATGGTGGTATTGACGACAGAGCTGTGCTTGCCAAAGTAATATAATTTCATACCCTTTATTACTGAGCATTGTTGTCTCACCATGAAATGGAAAGATCTTCTGCTCAGAGGACTAAAACTTGCAGGGCCCCTGAAGGCTTATACAGTCAGTGATCTCAATTAAAAATGGATTATGAAAGAAACGAGAAAAAGTGACTACTGAAGACTTGTGTATCTCCGGGGAATTGATCCAATACAGTCACATATGAGATGCTGGGGTATGTATGAGATTTGTGCAGGCTCATTATACGCATATCGATTAAAGGCTTCTAGAGAAAAAACAGAAGAAGCCCCATCTGGAACTATTATCAGTTCAGCTGCAACATTACTGAAAATACAGTAACGAGCCATGATACTTTCATAAATGTGGCAGGTCAGGACAGGTGAGGCAATGGCACTTTCGAGTGGTGCAAGAACACTTCCATCCTTTGCCACAAAGGTAGCATAAAGGGCAGACTGCAAATTGTTCTCTTGTTCCCTTTTTGACCATTTCTACCGTATCAATTAAAGCTACCAATAAATCACAATGAGTCTATCTTGCTGACTGAATTTCAGCGCATGGAGAATTTTGAACTTAGGGCACAGTACAATCATGGGATTATATATGTCTTCAAGAAAAAGAATTTAAACTGTTAGGGGAATGAAGTACGCAGAGAGCAGTGAAACGCTGCTCCGAGAAACATGAAAATCAGTAACTTGAGGTCACATTTCATATACTGGTTCGTATCATGAAAATAGCAAAAGAGAGAGAGGCACAAAGCCAATTTAAAATAGAGAACAGAAACGAGCCAGAAAAAAAATCATAATGGAACCCCAGAAATGGAGCTGCTAGGGTGAAGATGTCAAAAAATATTCATTGAGTTTAAGACAAGAGTAGCAGATAGGGACCTTAATTTAAATTTTATTAAGGAAAAACATAGCTGCTTGACTTTGGGTCAATTTTTTGAAGAAAAAGAGATTGAACACTATTAAGACTACTGAATTTTAGGAAAATCTAAAGATCACATATATTGCTCTTACTAAATTCACCTGTCCTAGTTTTGGAGGACAATGAAATACTAGAGAACGAGGAAACTAGTTCCAAGTACCACAAGTTTTTGTAATGCTGACTTACTCATATATATGAGAAATAAATCTAAATCAGTAGATATATCTATATAAGAACAATTGTCCATAAGCAGTGACATATCCACCAACACATTTTTTGAAAGAAAAAGAAAATTACTAACTTCAATAAAAGGAGTAGTGATTCCCTTTGTAATTCAGATAAGGGTGAAAATATCACTCATGTAGCAGGAAAAATTATTAAGACAGTTGTCTGAGAACTCTTTCCCAGAAAAGCTTGCTCTACCAAACCTATTTCTTTTAATTTGAAATTAATTTATTCTCCAGCTGTCAAATAAAGTCCAAGCATCAAAAACTTTTTCATTTTATTTTTTTCCCTGTTTCTCATTCCCATTTCCAGTATAGACTGGGGGATGGAAGAACAATGAGACAGTAAGGCACTCATAATTATTGTTTTCATTTAGGTGATGAAGATGAGTATTATTTAATTTTAAACCCCATCTATACTGAAACTTTCCAATGAAAGTATAGTCTCTGGATTTTTTTGTATGTATTTATGCCATTCTGACAAAAATAAGGTCTTAAAGATTGCTTAGATGATTTAGAAGCCCATTCCATTGAAAGAAATAGACACTGAGGAGCCTGAGAGGCTTGAGAGGAGCAGATTTTCAAATAAAAGCAAGTGTATACAAAGCAGGTAAGTGCACCTTTAGGCATCTACCCTTACTCAAATTGCTTAAATGACTTTAAAAAGTAAGTCCTAACTGACTAACTTTGCTCTTGAATGTGAGACTTAATATTCTTTTTGAAAATGCTATTCCAAGACTTACTATAAATCGATTCTGACAGCCTGCCAATGCCCTGTAAGGACACAGGCCTCAGGAAATGCAAAGAATATTTAAATGAGAAGAAATCCCACAAACCTGGAACATGTTCTGTATGTCAATAGCTGCTATTAAAGGGTTTGATATGGTCAAACCCTTTATTTTTATGTTTTACTGCAACAATTTGGCTTTGAGGATGTTAACCTCTGCTTCATATTTATTATACTGATAATGAAAATGCTGCCAAAATTGAAATTTGAAATCTCTTTCCTATTTTAATAAATGAGACAGGGTACTGCCTTGTCATACATAGTGACAGAACAAAGTATTTCAGTCAGCTCTTAAGTATGAGTCTTGATAAATGCAGCCTAGATTTAGGCTGCTCAGCTCATTGCAGTGACCCTGAGGCTGTCTGCGCTATGAAATTTCAGAATCGGAGCAGAACTATTTGTGCTACTGATACAAAGCCACCATGGAGTAGTTAAGCTGAATTTGAGAGAAGAATACTAAGCAGCCTCACAAAATTGTATACATTCAAACATCATTGTATGGATGTGTACTGTCAATATGGAATACTGACAAAAAGATTTTTGGAAGAACAGCTCGTTAATTTCTTCTTAAGTAGGATCATATTAATTAAAATTAAAATATTCCCCATTTGTTTCACCAGCTCCAAATGCAATAGGAGGTCCTAAGAGTACCTTTTTCCTGGCAGAGATCAGGAAAGTAATAAAAAAATGCAACAAACCAACAATCTCTAATGATTGTATATTATTGTATTAAAAGCCCTGTTACTTTGGTAACAAACTAACAACCAAATTGCTGTTCGGGGGATTTTTCAAGCTTTCATGCAATACACCTAAGCTTCTGAGGAGACTTCTTGAGCCATGAAATGCTGTATGAAAATGTTTAATCCCTGATTGAACTGTTATCTTTGCGGAAGTACTATGAGTACACACAATTACACCAGAAAAAACCCTCATGTTCACCAGCTGTACATTTCATTGTTGGGAAGCTGCTTATTATATCAATACAAAGGGGGTTGTACTGGTACAGTTGCCTCCATGCTAGAAATGCTTTACCAGCATAACATATAAATGACTGTATACTGGTGAAGTGTTCTTAGAAAAGACCTTGATTAGGCCACTGCAGTATTTTGGAATTCCTCTATAACTTCTCTTCTTTTACAACTCTATAAATAGATTTATTTATTTTTTTTTATTTCCAGCTATTTAACGTATTTATAAAATTTGGGACTTGGAGTGGGATCTATAGAATGGCATTCATTAGTTATAAGAACAGAGTCTTCACACGCCTTTCTAAATCTCTTGAATACTGTTGAGCCTGACATGTAGGCCTATTTCCCTAGCTCCTAAATCACTTAGGTACAATTGTCTTCAAGACGCTTAAAATGGGATGGCCAAGATTAAGCTTTTAAGTTAATATTCAAATTCTAACATGAATTAAAAAGATATTAAAAATTGTTTTGCTGGGTTTAGCCTTCCAAACATTTAAAAATACAATGAATCTGCTTTTGGTATGAACAGCATTAAATCCAAGCACTTAAAAAATTATCAGATACCCAAAATGACAGATTTGATTTTTCTTCAAATTATAAATTTTGCAAAATATTTTTGGAGTTTTTAGATTTACTTTTTTTTTAATCTTCCTTTTGGAAGTGTGAGAACTATGATTTTTTACTTCAGTTAAAGAGACTGGCCAACAACCAGATTCATTTGTGAAATTCGTGGTTTTTTAAAAAAAGCAAATATCAGAAAAAAAATGGGTATACACTGATAGAGTAGATAGCTTTTGCCAGAAAAACAGCTGCCTGGCATTTCTTGTTATTACTTAAATGAGCCTATTTTAGAAACAAGCCTGCAAACTATATAGAGATACCAGATTCTATGAGGCTCACGCTAGCATTAAAACCGTATAAATTGGACATCTTCTATACTGTCTTTTTTTTTTATCTTTTTCTCAAGAAGTTCCATGAAGACTGGGAGTTCAAACTCACATAACAATTCTGGTCACTGTATAGAAAAAAAGCTGGAAAAGGAACTACATTAAGCACATGTCACTTTGCAGGAAAAAATGTATTCAAGAACTTACCACAGATGCCATATATTTTTACTCAGATATTGCAATGTAATACTGTTTTGATGATGGGGTCAGCTGCCAAAATAAAGAACAGGATGAATAACTGGACAAAAAGCCCACAGGAAGTGCAGGTCTAAAGTTTCCTTGGTTGCAATCCTGCTTTAAAAAGTTTTCTTAGCAGCTATAGTAAATATACGAAATCTTCCTTCGATATCGCTGAAGAAAAACAACCGGGCTTTTCTCACTTTTGCATGGTCTTGCTGGTGGGATGTGGAGGTGGGGGGATACATAATATTTGGATTCTCAGCTGTAATTGTGAAATTCAGTACTTACAAAATCAGAGTACAGGGAGTCTCATTTTCTTGTAATGAATCAGCTACAAGTACAATACTCCATCTTTTTAGTTTAAATGAATTTCATGGCACAATTGGACAAAGCCATCTGCTGCCAATTGTCTTGGCAACTAATAGCATTGCTGCTGGCAGCTGCCAAAGAAGAACACATTGCCATACATCTGTTACAGTTGCTATAAAACAGACAGCTAGCTTCATCCCTCCTCTCCATTGCTTCCTCCTCCCAAATCCCTGAAGGCTAGATCGTGGCCAAAATACCATCGATATGTCAGAGGAGAAAGGATGAGGCCACACAGAGGCTGGAGACCTCATCCAGAATGCTGGTTATACTGGCAAGCGTGCAGCCTCTCTTTTCCAGCCCGTCCTTCTTGGCTGCTGTGAAGGCAGAGGGAGACAGTACTAGTATGCTCACAGGCACAGCTGCCCTTCTGGTACTTATCATTATGTGCTAAAAAGGCTAGTAGTACCAACCTCTGGCTGGTAGTCACAGGTTAATTCAGGCTGCCAGCTACAGTCTGCTGAATTTAGGTAGCGCATCTTCCTCCTTCTAGCAGCTATATAGGCAACTGGGGTCAGGCTGCTTAGACAGAAAATTATCTGTTTATCTTTAACTTTGGTGTTGGAATTTAGGCACCGAGGTAGCTAATGTGAACTCAGCTCCTGACTTTAAACAGGATTCTGATCAGCACCTTTAGAGACATGCTGAGAAGACCCTTGAATGCTTCTTCAGGAATAAATCCATATAATTTTAATCTGCAGTGCCGCCAAGAGTGGGAAGATACATACCCAGTCCATGTGTCAATCACTGTCAATCATTCAGGAGAACCAGATTATAATGAACTGTCATAGAAGGAAACAATGGCAAAGCATCTAGACATTATGAGCACTGACATGAAACTCCTATCATGAGTTTCAAAATACTGTGTTACATTCTCCAGTCTCTCACAACTGCCATAATGGAATTATGTAGGATCTCAGGTTCTAAATGAGTGCAAAAGTACATTTAGCCCCATTAAAGGTAGAGAAAGACTGACAAGTATTTCCTTAAAGTCTTAAAAATAAAAGAGCAAATAAACCTTCTCCCTGACCATCCATCAAGATTTTCTAAAATAAGTCCTAGCCCACTATTATCAATTCCAGCCTTCTGATACTATCTCTCTCAGTCTTCGTTAAATCACAAAAATAGATATGAAAAAAAAACCCAACCCAAACCAAAAAGCCCCCAGAAACATCCAGTCACAGCTGTTTCTTAAATCACCATGTTTGCTAAATATAGGCAAAGAAGCCAGGCTAAGTTCCTTGTATTTTCCTACTCTGGTGTGTTCTAGAGGCTTCACAACAAAAGCATCAGCAGAAAGGTCACTAAGACATAAGGAAATTCGATTTGTTCTCAGACCATACACGTTTTAAAAAGGAGAAATGCTTCCTTACTGGTTAGGCTGATTTGATGGATTAGAAGAAAATGGAATTCAACGCAGTGTATTTATAAACTGTCACACTAAACATGTCAGAAATGAACACAACAGTATGTAGACCTGATGCTTAACAGAGAATAAATCAATCAAGTGGACACAGATTATTTTATAATACACACACTTTAAGCAACAGTGGGTTGCTCAGGGTGTAAATATTATGAATGGTGGGTTAAGGAGAGGATAAAAAAACACAAAACCTATTACTTTTTATTACAAAGTTCTATGACTAGAGCCAACAACCACATTGCACATGTAATATAGGGACATCGGCACTAGATGATCTACAGGCCATAAAGACTCAGACAGCATTAAGTGAATTAACTTGAATCTTAGCCAGTATTAACTATTGGCTGAAAGCAAAAATATCCAGAGAGAATCCTTGATCACCTCTGCTGCTCAAGATAGGCAGTTCAGGAAGCTGAAGCCAAACTGACAAACCATCAAGAATCTTAATCTAGCTGCTCTGAGACAGAAAATGTGCTTTGAGAAGCAGGGCAGAGGGAAGGAGTTAAGGCTACTGTCTTTCTAGAAAATGCACAGCGCCTTTCAAAGTCCCTGGGCAGACAGCATCTATCTTTGCACCTTGAAGCACAATCAGAGCTTGCTGGTAACAGAGACAAGTCTTCAATCCCATGGGATCCTTCCTCCTTCCACCTACAGGAGGTGACTTGTACAGCTATCTTGATATAATCCTTTGCCCCTTCCCTCACCATGCCATGGAC
This sequence comes from Psittacus erithacus, assembly GCA_009867235.2. Taxonomy (NCBI): domain Eukaryota; kingdom Metazoa; phylum Chordata; class Aves; order Psittaciformes; family Psittacidae; genus Psittacus; species Psittacus erithacus. Next base: position 15,987 of record WYDI02002951.1, on the reverse strand, counting down.
CAATGACTCATGTTCTTTGCCTCACTGTTGCACATCTAAAGGCAACTACCAGCTAAATAAATTAGTCATCTTGAGAACACACCCTGCTCAAGACACATTTGCTCAGTTCCAGACAAAACACCAGCACTGCAACTTCTGTGTACACCAGAATTTAAAAAATGTTCAGGATTAGGCCATTCTGCTCAAACTTAGGGTCAACAGGGCTCTGTCAGATCCAAAGTTGGGTGATTCTGAAAAGACAGCAGCTTCCACTTTGCATAACGTTCATTTTCATTTCTTGATTTGCACTGTTTGTAAGATGTCAGTAACTAAGCCTGGTAAAAGCTTAGGTGTGTTAATCATAGGAGGAAAAAGTTACATAGCAAGCAGTGTGGCAACTTAGATGCTTGAATTTATGTAAGCACTTTCGTTTATGCAGAATCAGGGCACTGTATTTTAGAACAGGACATAATTCATTCTATACCTTATATATTCAGTGGGAAAACAGCTGTGAGTGAGTGCAGTCCTGGGGTTCTGAATTTAAAGTCCAGAAATTCAGTCATACGTGGTTCCCACAGCATCCATTATCCTATCTACTGGCACACATGTAGTGTTTTGTATTGCTGTTTATGCTAAGAAATTTATGCCCTGAAGTGTATGTAAAACATTACCAACTTATGTTTCCCACAGCTGCTGTAACTCTAAAGTTCTTGGCTTCTGTGCATTTAAATTAACATTCATAACAATACACCAAAGCCTTTTATTGCACTCAAATTCAATTCTAGATTTAATTTTTTTCCCCAGTATAAAACCAACACACTCATACTGATCTCCTGCTGAAATAGCTCTCCTCAGTTCACTCTGAAATAACAACGGCAGGTCATTTATTGCTGCTCCTGCACAACACCTAATTTTCATACCTAACATTTTCTCAAATGTGTGTCCTTTTTTTCTCTGATGTCATGGTCTCTTGCCCTTGTGAAAGGTCATCTTCATACCACATGTGAGGTTTTCCAGTTAAGCCTTTTTAAATCACCCACTCACAGAAAACAAGGTCAGGGCAAGGCAATGAACGTACTGCATTATCCCCTATCCTGTGACAATCTGCACAGCATTTCAGTCAACTCCTTTGTACACATGTCCCTTCCTCACCATGAAATAAACGAACTTCTAAGCAAAGAACTACCAGAAACCTCAATTTAATGGGCAACTTCCTCAAAGTCGGAATTAGCAAGAATAGGGACAAAGAATGAAAAGCACTTGTTTAACTGTTACAGTTAAACAGTGATTGAACAATATTTGCAAGGAAAATTATCTTCTCTTAGAAAATAAGCAGTTTTCTCAAATAATTAAAAGAATCTTTATTTGGGTCTGCGTCAAAAATGTAAAGTTTTAGCCTGAATAGTCACAGTCTTTGCAAAACTGTTAAGTCTCTTTAAAAAAACATCTAGAATAGAAACACTCTGAAAGTCTTAACTCATGACACCTCAATATTTTCCTATATGAATTTATACAGTATATATACATGAAGAATATGGAACACTGTTCCGTTCTGGTGACCCTTACTAAACAAGGAGCTTGACAAGAAGGCTGATGCAAAGAGCTGCAGAATGGCACAAATCCTAGAAAAGATATTTCAGAATGATTTGTTGAACAACAGAAATCTATTCAGATAGACAAAAGTATGGATAATAGGCAATTTGCTCATATTCTTAATTCCCTATGAGAAATACTAAAATTCATTTCAAGAAGATTCTTCCAATTGTAAAAGAATGGTACAAGAACCAGTGGCTGATAACTGCATTTCCAAAAACGTAAGACAGAAACAAGGTCCAAATTTGAGCAGAAAAAGTAATTAAGCATTGAAATAACTAGCAAGAATCACCACCAATTTTTTGTCTCTGTACATTTAGAAATCAAGGACAAGTTTTTGTAAAAGCCAGTAAAAAAGAAATCTTGTGGCCTGCGTCACATAACTGCGTCTTTTTTGCTTGGTATATGAGGAATTCCCTTTATATCAGTGATATGGGTGAAGGACTGAGAGCACTAAGAGAGCTAAAGCACGCACAACCCAGAGCGCAGCAATCTCCACTGCACCTTAGACCCTGCCTAGGGGACCACACTTCTGAAATTTCAAATTGGAATTTGGAAGTGCAAGAATTCAAAAGCTTAGGGCATGTGAACTAATGCAGTTCTACTACACTTTCATTGCAAAGCCAGCCACAGCCAAACTCCACATTAATCTGTTGCCCTATCCCATGGCACCAAAATGGACAGGTTTTGTTTCAAAAAATCTACTAAATCACACAAACCTTACGCTTTAATATTATTGGCTGCAACCAAAGAAAGAAGTAATATAAATGTTAATGAGAAGATGCCTGTTTCACTTTATTTAAAAGCCAAACTAATCCTATAATCCTAACAAACAAAAATATTATGCTTTCCACAATTACAACATAAATAATGTCCAGATGGTATCTCTCTGTGGGGAACAAGAAGAACAAGGGGCTTTACAAGCTAAATTCCAGTGAAAAAATCCAAATCCCAAGAAAAACTAAGACAGACCTACTAGTAGAGGTGTTGTAGAATGACTTGACGGCAGTAAGTAGCACCTATTGCTTATAAAGGTCTTCCACTTAATTTTTTTAAGAGGAATTCTCACAACAGAGTGAGCGGACCAGTCAGGTGTATATACTCCAATGTTGTAGAAGGAAGAACAATTTGCATAACAGATAATTGAGGATTTTTCAGTTTTCCTTTCTAAATTTGTGTGGTTTAGTCAATTTAAGAGCTATAAAAATTATTAAGTCACTTAGTGATAACTGCTAGATTTGAAGGTATGCAATAACAAAACAGACATATGGAGAGCTAGAAAGCTAAAGAAGAGAAGATTAGAAAGAGTTCATAATTTTTCCCTTGTGAAGCCTCATTGTGGCACACAGCTGGAAGTGCCATTTTAGTCATTCTAAAGGAGAATTACTGTGCAAAGATATAGCCATTCAGTTCTTTGTAATGCAATGCACCTTTGTGTAAACTCAGCCCATGATGCTCTAATGCAGGCTTAAAATGGGGCTTCAGCAAAATTTCAAAAGGGGTCTTGAAAACAGATGATTCAAGCTAGAAAGATATCCCCTCAAGCAACAGTTTTGAAACTTAATTGAAAAAATGGACTAAGCCAATATGTGGATGGGAAGAGGAAACACACCAAAGTGTTTGGAAGGACTGCACACTTGGAAAACTAAATCTATTTGAAGTCAAACTGAATGAAAACTTTTTCCTTATTTAAAAATTTTAGAAAAACTGCAGGTTTTGAACACAGTGAGGACTGTGATTTTACATAAAATAAATAGTTGCATTGGAGAGAATTTTAAGCCTTGAGTTTTGTTAACAGGAATGTAAACCAGGATATCTTCTATCCAGTGATACATACTAAATAACCAGAGAAAGACAGCATGCTCAAGAATAAAGAAGGGAATTTTTCCAGGGAAGAGACAAAACCACTACGTAATACCTATCAGAAAGGATAGGCTGTTTTATTGACCTGAGTATTTATTCTGTGCCAGTACTCAATAAGGGGAAACAAAATGATGATGATGACTCCTGGGGCTGTTACACTGATGCCAAATGCACTAAGTGCACTTAAAGTAATGAAAAAGTTAATCCAGAAATCAGTAGATAGAAAATGAATTTATAGGAATATAATTAAAGATACACAGCTTTTATCTTTTTTTACTATGGATGCGCTCTGATCAGACTAAATTTATTTTTTGATCAGACTTAAAGTTGGCAAATAAGATTATGTGCAGATGTAATATATAGAGGCATCTGCAAGGCGTCTGATCTAGTAACAAATTTTCATGTAGAAAAGATACAATACCACAGCATTCTATTTTATGAACTAAAAACTAGCTAGCTAAACAGATTGCAAGCAACAGGTGTCAATTAATGAAACAAGAATATCTGCTGGGACCTCAAAGGAGACAGAATTCTGCTGGTTCTTTTTTAATATTTCATTCATGCTTTGTAAATTAAAAAAAAAAAATAAAATAACTTTACATATGACACAAAGTTAAATTATGCTAAAGACAGGGACTTACGTCCCACTCAGACATAAGGCAGTTCAGTATGTCCAATTGCAAAGGTACACTTTTGAGAATAAACAATGTAGACAGCATCTATTAAATAGGATCATGTATTTCAGAAAAGAAAAATCATGGAAGGGACTTAAAAGTCAAAAAAATATAAGCAAGCAATTGAAAAAAAATAGCTCCAAGAGCTGCAGTTATAAAAGAAAGGGATGTGTAAGTAATTAGGTCTTTGGAAGTATAACTGGAGGAGTAAAAAGCAGCAGAAAATAAATACATGTAGTACCGCTATATGTAGTACTGACAAGAATGACACTTCCTACTACTATGACTTCTGTCACATGCATCTTTAAAAGCATGTTGAAAATCTGGAGAGGGTTCAGAAAAGAGCCAGAAAATGAGCTGACGACTAGAGATAATGCCTCACAATTGAAGGAGATCAATCTGTTTAGCTTATAAAGAAGGAAACTAAGGAGTTGATTAAACTGTATAAGCTCCCTCACAGGGAGAAAATAGCAGGTACTGAAGAGCTCTTTAATCTAGTGGAGAAGGCTACAGCAAGAACCAACAACTGGAAGCTGTACTCAGATGATTTCAAATTGGAAATGGGGTACACATTTTTGTTGTTAAACATGACTCATCACCTCATAAGCTTCCCATGCGGAGCAACAGTTTTCTGTATTTTGATTCATTACTACATTTCTGAAGGATAGGCTTTACTCTCACAAAAGTAACACTGCAGCAAAACATAAGTAGTTTGCCTCACTACAATAAACTTCAGGGTAAAATACAGTGATGTGATAAAAAGACTAGCTCAGACAACTGAGAGGTCTTTACTGGCCTAGAACTCAATGAACATATTATTTCTATCAAGGTTTCTAATTGGTCCTGAGTAGAGCACAGTGACACTGAAGTTTTTGCTGCTGTCAGGATCAGGCTCTACTCTACCTACACCACCACTGCATACAGGTTTAACCTAACATATGCCTTGCTGTCCATCCCCAAGTGTCTCTCTTGCCACGTTTTAATCGAAAGGCAACTATCAAGAGAGGAAGCAGATATTTCACAACCTTTTTCTAAGTAAACAAGCAGGCAATTGCCACAGGCATCTGTGGCCAAGTTCCATAGAGCCTACCAAGCTGCCAGATGTCAATGTGACCATTGGTAGCTGCATGCTACAGTGCAAATTAGTGTGGATTAACACAGGATTTCCTGAGAGCTTCTATTCTCTGGTCATTTCATCTGAAAACTAATGATTACTAAGTCTATTTTGGAGTCAGAGAAAAAGAGATATGCAGCACTCAACACTCTTAAGCTGTAGGTAATATGCATAGGACAGGAAAGGCAGGAAATAAAGATCAGCATTCCCAAGTACTACTTGAGATATCATAATTCTTCAACAAATTTTCCTTAGGACTGTACGAGAGATTAAAGAAGAAAATTGAGCAGTCATTTACATGACAAACCTATGTACCTTCCTTACACGTACTGCTTAGATTTATACAATCTCCAGTAATGTAAATGCAAGTGTAGATTGTTGCTCAAAAATTCTTGGTTTTCTTTTTTATAAAAAATCAAATAGATTTCCTGCTCCATAGAATGCCAATGCAAAGCTTGAAATTGTTATCTAGTTACAGATTCTGATCTAATAATTCATAACCCAAATGCCAACTAATGAGGACTTTTATTTTTAGGAGAACAGATGCAGAGTTGCTTTAGAAACAAAACTAAAAATTCAGTGTCATGATTTCTGTGATCCAGAACTCATAATATTAGGACATTTGGGATTGGCAATACTATAAATTATATTCTTTTCTAGGCAAAGAGACACTATTAATCAAATTACATCCTATTACCTCTTTAAAAATGGAGAGCATTTAAAATATTTAAAAGTTTGAGGAATTAAATCCTTCTTCCTCTCTCTATTTTTGTGATTTTACTATCAGATTTTCTTATTTTACAGACTAATAAAAGTGTTTTCTGTTCATAGAGATAGACAGATATAGTCTTTATTCATTTTTCTGGCATTGAAAATGTGTATGCAATGAAGCTTTCCTAAGGGTGAGTTTAATTCATTCATGACAGTTATGTATCACCTTGTCTTGCAATTTTTTTTAACATATCCCCATTTTTAAAAACTCAATTAAAAGAAAAAAACTCTTTATATTGTCAGAGATAACATTCATCAGCTTCAGGCTGGGATTCACCAAGAAGCCTGAAGCTCAGTTAAGTATCCATCTTCTTATAATTAATCAGGTTTTTTCTTTTTTTAAAGGAAGAAAAATATCTACAAAATGGAAAGAATGGATAAGACTTAGAGAATAATTACCCATGAACGTTAAAGATTTTCTGACACTTGTTAAAGAAATTAATGGAAAAAAAAAAAAGTACTGAATTTTCTTTTCTGATAAATTTCAAGAAAATTGTGAGTCCACTTTGATTTATGTGGTAAAATGTATCTTAGTGTCCTCCTTCCCTCGCCTCCAGTAAGCTGGTATCTAATTCCCGTTCAGAAGTTTTATGCTCATCTGATGCTACAGACTTGGAAATAAACAAGGAACACAGTCACATTTCTACAGATATATGTGAAAACACACAGACACTGGGCATCTCTCTCTACAACCTGGGGTCTCTCCATATGTCTATTTTTCGCTTCAATGTCCCGGAAAGAGGGTTCTGTGTGAAGGAAGGGAACCCTGTGTCAGGTTTTGCGGTAAAGTAGCTGGGTTTCACACCCACTGTATAGCTGGCAGGAAGAATCCCCTCTATAACCAAACCAGGTCTCAAGCTAGGAGCAGACTATGTCCTTCTGCCACGTCTTATGCAGTACATTTAGGGTTGCTTCCTACCTGTACATAGTATCTCCCCCTTTGCAGCAGCGGCATAACACACACACAGTTTTGCATGCTATTTATCAAGCCCAAATTGCTCATTACTCTTCAGATAACATGCGTTTCTACTAAGCATAGACATTTGCAGTCCTTATATGCAATTCAAACAACCAAAGACTCAAAGCCTTAGAGACAGGGAATAACATTTTTTCCCCATTCAACCCCTGCTCCCTAAGTAAAAGGCACTTCCAACTCTGATGATCTGTTTAAACCTTCATCATTCAAAACGATACTTTTTTTGTCTCTGTAGAAAAACAGACTGTAGACAACAGAGAAATAGTCTGTACGTACTCCACCAATAATACTTGGCTCTTTAAGTATGTCCTAAATACAATTGCCTGTCAGACTTTCAAAGTTCTACTTTGACTACAAATAGGTATCAGAATAATGCCCCATAATTACTAACAGTAATTACCCCAATAATTACTAATCAGTAATTTGGAAGTTCTGTTGAATCTTTTGCCTCAAGACTTTGCAAATTTCTGACAGTAGGAAATAAGAGGTAGGAGATAAATTGCTCTCTTTGTGCTTATCATCTGCAGATCCAAACCTCTCTGGAAGCAAGCAGGTGCTGGTCGAGAGACAAGACAGTTGGATGGATCAGCGGCTTGGATCACTTGGAAAGGCCTCTGCTGGCTTTTTTTTGTTCCTCTGCTCTTAAGGTTCCTTCTTGCCCCTACTCCTGTCACACTAACCATTATGCCTGTAACTTCGGTGATGGGTCATAGCAGCTCTGAAGTCCCCAGACACACCAGAGATATTTTCATTAACAAGTTCAGACACTGACAACAGTGGGCTGTATCTGCTCAAGGAATCCCAAAATAACCTTTTTGCCACAGTACCAACAGCAGTGAAGACACTGGATATGCAACAGTAGTGCTCCAATTGTGGATTTAAATGCAATATAGACATACTTTCAGTTTGCTATCCTGTCAGAATGAATTGCTTTGCTTATTTCTATAAAATATTTCACCATCTCTTCTCCCTCCTAGCACCTCTTCCCCCCAGCCCTCCCCAAGCCTGGGATACTATCATAAATGACTGAAAAAGAGACAGAGCTTATTCTCTTTGTAACAGAAAACATGTTCTTACCTCTTACATATTCCTAGTTGCATCAGTTACAGTGAAAGAATGCTAAAACCATCTAGCAATTAGCTAGTGCAAACACCCTCCAACAACACCACCATTAGCCTAAGATGCTAAATCATGAACACTAAGCAGAGAGAAGCAGTGCATGGATTTGTGAAGAAAATTTGAACTCCCTGAAAATCTTGTACTTTTCTAGTTACTCTTGGCTGCCTGTATCATTTCAAACCACATTTTCTTCAGTGGAACCCCTAAATATAAATGCTTCTAAACAGCACTTAAGATTTTGCAAATAAACCAGATGCAAGAAAATTACACAGCTGAAGAGTATGTTACATAAAAAGAACAGAAAGCTAAGTTGGTTAGGGGAAGTTTACACATAAAGAGGATAATTAATTATCATATAAGGAGTCCCAATACAGCAGCAGAAACTGCAGTCACTGGGGTTTTTATGTTAAGCATAGCTAAGCAGGTATTTAGATAGTAGAATATACAGCATAGTAAAGCAATACAGATGAACTGCGCACAACTGGCTTGCATGACTTCTCTATTCTGAAATGGCACTGCTGTATAGAAAGGAACATCTGAGCCACATTGGATCTTGTCTGCTATAACTGGGAGGATGCAACAATTTTCTCTTTTCACTCCATTTCAAGGCTCCTCGGGACTTTTTGCACAGAACACATTATAACTTTGCTGAACACCGTTGCTTGGTTTTATATCTCCAAAATGAAATTGTTTTCCTAGTGAAAATCAATTTCAAAAAGAGGAAACAAATGGATTTTTTTTTTTTTTAGGAGAGAGAGAGAGAATTAATGATGTACATGTGGAGGGAAACTAGCAGTGGTTAAGATTTTCTGATCACATCATCATTGGTACTGAACGAGGAGCATAAGACTATTAGAGAAATACCAGAATTGCAGCCCTTATTCCCACTCAGCTTTACTGCAAATACACCCCCAGGAATTCAATAATAAAATAGAGAAAATTGAACATGTGTGACAGAGAGCCAGGGAGAAATGAAGCACGAAAAAGAAGTACGACACAAAAGACTTAAAAGGGCTCAAGGTGTGAAAACACTGAGAGTGCGAGGGATTGTGTGAACCAGTGCAAGTTCAAGATGAAAACAGGAACAGGATTTTGAGTGAGGCTGAAAATGATAGAGGGTAACCAAGCATAAACGTGAAAGAAAAACAGCGTAACGAATGAGCATACAAGTGAGCAATAGAGCATGGCAGAGTGACAGGCTGTGATGCAGTAAGAGATTGCAAAAGTAGGAAAACTAGATAGAATGCAGTTTTAATAATGTGTTTCTTATTATTTTTCTTCCTTTTATCTTCAACATTTATCAGAAAAGAGATTGTTAGATAAAAAACAGGCCAGAGAGCAATATAAGAAAGAGACAAAGAGCCACAGTAACTACAAAGGATTATTAATAAACAAGACATTTGGAAATTGCCTTCAATTTTATCCACCAAGCTGAGGTGGAGAGAGTGACCATGCAGCATGTCCTTTGGAAAACAGCAAACTTGAAGAAAGGGGAACCAATAACTTCAAAAGTGCAGTTGAGTGTTTATATGCTTTCTTCCTTATGTGACGCTCTGTTCTTGTCACTGTCTACTGTGATGGCAAACATATATATAGTATCACAACAAAATAACTTATGCAAGGAATTAGAGGCAGAGAAATTAGGAACTACAGACATTATGCACAACTATCTGCTAGAGACGGCTAACTAAAAGTTCTACCACACAGCTGTAGGTACACAAAAATATGAAACCAGGAAATATTTCTCCATTTACATAAAAGAAACTTGAAAGAAACACAGGTATTCAAATACTTCTCTGGATAACAACAATTATGGTGCTTGAATTACTCTGCTTATCCCAGACAGCCTTGATGGATCTCCTGCAGTCTTTTTTTCATAACTAGACTACAGGATGCTATTTTTTTAATGAAGTACTCTCTCTAAGAGTCTCAAGATAATCTCCACCTATGTAAAATGTCAAGAAAGAGTGAGTTATTTCATTTTGTGTTATTAATGACAGAGAAATTGCTTCTTTTGTTTCTTTGAAGACAGCCTCAAATTTATTAGAGTGTAAGCCAAAAGGTTGGATGGCTTCCCTGTGAACATTCCAGTTCTCAAAAATACAGATTTCTTTTAGCCTTTCTGCAGTCATATTTACTTTATAAAAGATTCAATTTGTCATATTCCTGTCATAATCTTGAAAAACTACAGTAAAGGGTTCTCATAGATTCATTTCTATCTTGAAGGTTACTGAAGGTCTATGTGGTCAATAAACACCTTATTTGTGCTTATCTGGCCTCAAATTTGGATCTTCTGGGCTAGATTTCATCAATAACTTTCTAAAAAACTACAAACTGAATATATTAGAAATAATTATGAAATAAATGATTAAAATAGTTTTCTTTACCCCAGTTTTCCATGGGAGTGATTTTTTTTCTGTCAAAGGCAACTGGGCAAATAGGAATATGCCTTCATATTTTACACATACATACTTACAAATGCCTTCATAAATGCTTTTTGTCCTTTAACTATTGTTCAGCAATTTGGTTTACTTACAAACTAGTTTCAGGAGCTAGAAATATCCAAAATTCCACTTGCATTACAAAAGTAAAAAAATCCTTTTTCCCTGCAACAATAAAATGAGCTGCTCATCAGCTGCTAGTAATTCTGTTGATAGTCAATTCAGAAGAGTTTACAGCTCACTCTCCTATCCATGGAATGGCTTTGTAGTGCTAAAAAAAAATCATCTGATGAGCAATGAAAAGAGCATATGAAAAGGGAAGTGAATCCAAAAGAAAGTTGATTCCATCTAATTACTTTTATACATTATGTCGAAGAGACTACCTTCTCTTTCTGTTAAAAACTGAGAGACTTGGACAACATAAATTTTGTACCATGAGTGCAAAAACATGCAAGATGGGCCTGGGTCTAAGCTGAGGGACACCTGACTTGAATAAGCACCAAAACATGTATGTGAGAGACTATACGTGAGACCCAGCTAGCCACAGCATGTTTAGTCACCATGTCTGAACAGGCTTTGGAATTGCTATGAAGAGAGAACATTACCACTTATTAACAATCTTACTGCACTTTTTTGCAGTACCAGGGCTTTATGCCCCTACATTTTGGTCAAGTATGTATATAATAATAGGACTCATCTTTAAAATTCCTCCTTGTGTCAGTGTGTTACAGTATTATTCCTCAAACAGTTCCTCTTGTGCAAGAGGCTTTTTGTGTTTGATAATGATGGACGCTACCTCCCCACAAATAAAATCTAAGTCATTGGGAGCTACGGGTTCTCAGCATCTCTCAGGATGAAGTCTGCATTTTGCAGAACACTTCTGCATCCTTCAGAATAGGAAGTAGAGTAGGCAGAAAATCAATGTGTCAGGCAAAGAAATAATGGGTAGATCAGAGCTTTTTCAATACATGCTGTGTGTTTCTTTACAAATTGCATTCCCTGCATGGTGGGTTGATGCTGGCTGGATGCCAGGTGCCTACCAAACTTGCTCTGTCACTCCCCTCCTCAGCTGGATAGGGGAGAGAAAATATAATTAAAAGTTCATGGGTTGAGATAAGGAGAGGGCAAAACCAACTGTTGTGATTTAACCTCAGCCAGCAGGTAAGTACCACACAGCTGCTCACTCATTCCCCTCTCCAGCTCCCTGGTGAAATGGGGAGGAGAATTGTTAAAAGGTAAAACCCATGAGTTAAGAACGTGAAGTAAATATTGTAGTAATAACAACAAGAGGAAAAAGCGAGATAGAGGAATAAAGCCTAACAAACACAAGTAATACACAATACCATTGCTCACTATCTGATGACCAGTGCCAAGCTGGACCCAAGCAGCAATCATCCCCTCCCAGCCAGCTCAGTCAGTTCATATACTGAGCATGATGTTCTATGGCATGAAATATCCCTTCAGCTGCCCTGGCTGCGTTCCCTCCCAGTTTCTTGTGCACCTCCTCACTGGCAGAGCATGGGGAACTGGAAAGTCCTTAACTTAGAGTAAGCACTACATAGCAACAACTAAAATGCTTCACCACGGTCTGCACAATTAGCTGCAGGGGAACCTCTGACTCAGTGCCTGGAGCAACTTCTCTCCTTCTGCACTGACCTGGGAGTCTGCAGTTGTTCTCTCTCCTCTTTCTGCTGCTGTTTACACAGTATGTTGTCCTCCTTCTTAAATATGTTATCCCAGATGTGCTACCACCATTGCTGACCAAGTAGGCCCTGGCCAGTAGCAGGTCCAGCTGGATTTGGCTCTGTCCGACATGGGGGAAGCTTCTAGTAGCTTCTCACAGAAGCCACCCCTGGAGCCCCCCTGCTACCAAAAACTTGCCACACAAACTCAATACACCCTGAACCACCCACTTTGAAATAAATCCACTTTCCTACACAAATGCTTTGAGTAGTTCAGATTACACAGAGAGACTGTCACTCAAAAGAAGACTTTCAAAGCAGTGTTCCTGAAGCTTAACAGCATTCCTTTTTCTTCATCAACACTTCTTTTCCTTTGCCTGAAAAGGTTGGTGTAACTAATTAGTCCCCACAACATTCCATTATAATAACAATATTACCTGGCCTATATAGTGGTTTTCATCAGTACATCAAAAAGTACTTAGTAAAGAAGGCAAATGTTATTACTTCATCAAGTAATACCTACTAAATAATCAGCTCTGCTGCTACCTTAATCCTTAGAAATGGTGTTTTAAAACCATGAAGAAGCCAAAACATAATCTCCAAATAATACACTTTCTCTAGCTTTCTCTAGCAAAGGAGATTATTGCCTGTTCAGTGGACCCCAAGAGGGTTACATGAAGCAAAAAGGGAATATATTTGCAAAGGTACCACACAGGATTAGAAGGGACCTTTTCAGCTATTGAGCTAAGGCCCAATTGTCCCATGCCAATATATCATATAAGCCCTTTCTCAAACGGCTCAAGTTTTGCATTAGAACTAGTGAGTGTCTTTTGCCTTTCATTAATCCCACTGAGAGGTTTTGCTAGAAGTGCACTGATCTGACGAACAGATATTTTTCTCCCATGTTGATCCTAAATGTACTGTTGATCTGATAAAAACCATTTGTCTTGGTATTAACAGCATACATTCATGTGAAAAGCTCTGCCCTGCCTTGTGCATTTAGAAAGTTCTCAATTTGGTAAAAGAACAGAAAATACAATTAAGTCTCCCATTCTAATAACTAACAAGGTCTACCAAATATTGCCTGCGGCTGCTGACATATATACCTTACCTACTAACTTCCAGTGTCAAGTTCAGCTTTCTTAGGACTATTTATTAAAAGTCCAAGACCTAGCTTCAGAGCAGTGACAATCACCTAAGAGGCCACTGTAGTGTATTAAGCTTACTCTTTCCCAAGGTACCTTACAAACACTGAACTTCATTTGCCATTGTATTGTCCTGCTTTAAAAAAATCTCATGGTGTAGATTCCACAATTCCTACTCACAATCTACCAGGACATTTCACACTCCTTATGTTTAGAACTGCTTTTCCTCTTGTCACATTCTACCTAAATCTCCCGCTGCTGCAATTTAAGTCTGTAACTAGTTACGTTCAGATCAAATCCAATTTTGTATGCTATAAAAAGGCTAGTCAGCTTCAACGTTGACTACAAATGTGCAGTCCTCCTTTTCCTGAGAATTTCACTATTTACCAACCTTCCTCTAAACAACCAGGGAAGATGTTTGGCCTTCCACCATATACTTTAGAACAGCACTAAGATACACTTCTTTTTCAACAAACATCATCAGAAGTACTTCAAATATCTCCCATTACTGCATTTTGAAGTTCTGAACATTTTTACCCTATTTTCTGCTATCTGAAGTAGCAAAGAGCTCCTAATTTACCTTGTTCTCCTGTATCCTTGACTGACATCTCCATCAACTTGGTAACAACATTCTGCTGTTTTCTTTGAGGCAAATAATCAATATAATTAAGTAGGAATGTGTTTTACCTGTATTCTGGATTTTCACAACCATTATGTGTTCATCTTTAATCAGACAACTTAAAATAGTGAAAATGGTGACTCTTTCAGTTAAGTCTCTTAACTTTTCTCTCTTTTCTTAAGTTTCACCACCCAGAGATGCACCTATCCCTTTGTATATGCATAGAAATCAATTACCCAAAATTTAAGTTTTCTAATTACTTCTTAAGTTGATTATTTTGAGATATACTGCAACTGTTAATTAAAGTACATAGGCAGACTACAACTTGCTCATTAAGTTCCAGTCATTGTCTTTCAGTTATTTTATTCTTCTTGTTATTTTTAACCTCATAACCTCCAGCTGTCTTGCTGGGGGGCTGACTATATAAAGCCTCTGCTCTTGACCTAGAGTGATAATAAAAAGGTGCTGGAAGGTCTAGACAGACTTAAATTAGTGAAAAATCATTGCTCCATCTACTACAGAAATGCTTCACCTACAGGATCACTCTCCTCTTTCTCTTCAATGCATTGTTCATTAAATTTATATTTGCTCTTGAGAGGATCAAATAGGCAGGTTTTCCATATTCCTTGCAACAGCAAATTATCTTTTAATAATTCTTAATGATTTCCTTCAACATTACAACATTTATTCAGTTAAAGCCACAAACACTTGATGACTAACAAATATCAATTATCCATTTGCAAGTTAGACTGGTCGCCTTTATGTTTAGACTGAGTTTCAAATACAAAAATTCACTGTAATTTCAGAAGTCTGAAACTCAAAAGAATAGTTTGGAATGGATAATAACATAAAAGTTTCCATGATGCTGAATCCTTTCATGCATATGTGATGCTCAAATACGACAATGAGGTTAGTCTGAGGCACTGTGAGACTGCTTATCGTAATATTGCAAATGACGCTTTCATAATTGAACTCAGTGTCTTCTTGACTCCTCAAGATAATACTCTCTCTTTTCAATATGAATCCACTTTTTCACTACATCTCAGGTGTGCACATGCACATCTTTTCCTTTGTCTTCTCTTCCTGCTTGCATTCTTACAAAAAAAGCCAGCTCCCAGTACTCTGTTCAGCTTCCTACAAAGAAAGTCTTTATGACAAGTGACAGTAACACCTGAGCACAGTTCTTTCCCCACTCTCATTCATTAACTCCTCCACCCTTAGTTAAACCCCCATGTCCTCAGTTTTCACCACACCGCTTGAACATCTCTTTTGTGAGACCCACTGAAAACACAGCTCGCATACTTCACCAATCCTTTCGTGATTCCTACTCTCAGTCACTGAAAAACTGGTTCTTCCAACAAGCACCACCTAAAATTACCATCCTTCAACCAGTAGCAGCTTTCCATTTCCTGTCTGCCTCCAAGGGGAGTCTCTATTCCACCACAGCTCCTTAATCAAGTACATTACTTCTGTGCAACCAAACTGTAATAGCACAAAAAACATCCCTTGCTCAGAAATGGCTCAGATTTTCCCATTACTTCTGTGCAGTCAAACTATGACAAAAAACCAGGAATGTGTCCCTCAGGAATCAGTGTTGGGACCGGTCTTGTTCGACATCTTTGTCGGTGACACAGACAGTGGGATTGAGTGCGCCCTCAGCAAGTTTGCCAATGACACCAAGCTGTGTGGCTCGGTTGATAAGCTGGAAGGAAGGAATGCCATCCACAGGGACCTTGACATGCTTGAGAGATGGGCTTACGCCAACCTTATGAAGTTTAACCATGCCAAGTGCAAGGTCCTACAGCTGAGTGGGAGCAATCCCAGTCACAGCTACAGGTTGGGCAGAGAAGAGATTCAGAGCAGCCTTGCAGAAAAGGACTTGGGGGTGTTGGACAATGAGAAAATGAATATGAGCCAGCTTCAGCGTGCGCTCCCAGCCCAGAAAGCCAACCATATCCTGGGCTGCATCAAAAGGAGCGTGACCAGCAGGTTGAAGGAGGTGATCCTGCCC
>WYDI02002949.1:0-12877 GCA_009867235.2 Psittacus erithacus | reverse complement strand
GGGGGGGCGGCCAGCACCGGAGATCCCGGTGCCGCCTTTGGGGCTCGGGGGGAGCCGGGCACCACGTGCGGAAGGGGTGGCCCGGCCCGGGGGCAGCCCGGCGCGGCCGCAGGAGCAGGCGGCCCGGGGCGGGGGGAGCCGGGTCCCGCCGGCGGAGGAGCAGCCGCGGCGCCGGTCCCGGTCAGCGCCTCCCCTCCGCGGCGGCGGCGGCCCCGTGGGCGCTGCCCGAACTTCTCTAAGAGGCGGCTGACGGTGCCCGGCTCGGCCGCCTCCGGCTGCTCCGGCGGCTCGGCCGCCTCGTAGATGACGACCTGGTCAGCGCGGATCTCGGCGAGCGCGGCGCCGCGCCGGGCCAGCAGCTCCCGCAGCGGGTCGGGGCGGCGCGGCGGGGAGGCGGCGGCCGGGTCCCGGCGGCGGCCGGGCAGCGCTTCCCCCTCGGCGAAGCAGGCGGCGGCGTCGGGCTGGGACTCGATGATGAGGATGTTGTCGGCGCGGATGGTGCGGATGCCGGGCACGGCGCTGTACAGCTCCAGCAGCTGCTGCAGCGGCCGCGCCGCCTCGGGGCCGTGCCCGGCCAGCCCCTGCCGCAGCCGGCGCCGCTCGCTCTCCAGCCGCATGAAGGGGTTCTCGTGGAGCGGGCCCAGGCTCTCCGCCACCACCAGCCGCTCCCCGGCCGGGGGCTCGGGCTCGCCGCCGGCCGCCCCGGCCAGCTTGGCCCGCTTCCTCTCCAGGATCTCCCGCTTCCAGGCGGGCTGAGCCCGCGGCCCAGCGCCGAGCGGCGCCTCCGCGCTGCTCATGGCGGCAGCACAGGCGGCTCTGCGCGGCCCCGCCGCCGCACCTGAGCAGGCCCCGCCGCCGGCCGCGGCACCGCCCTCCGCGAGGGGCGGGAACGGGGCGGGCGCCATGACAGGGCCCGGGAGCGGCCCCCTGAGGCGGCGGCGAGGCTGAGCGATGGCTCCGCTCCGCGGGCAGCCCGGGTGGGAGAGACCCACGGGCAGCCCGGGTGGGAGAGAGCCGCGGGCGCTGCCTGCGAGCCGCTGCCCGATCTGCCGGACATGGCCCCGGGGACGCGGCCGGGGCTGCCCGAGCCGCCCTCCCCTCACACACAGCGCGGGCCCGGCTCCTGCCGCAGCAGCCCCCGTCTGCCATGGCCCGTGTGGTGCCCGCCGAGGAGTAAGGGAGTGGAAAATGTCTTTTGGGGTCACCCCACATGAGCGCGGAGCGGTGCCCGGTGCGGGCGGCCGTGGTGGGGAAGGAAGAAACCATTGGCACCGCGGGCGTGTGCAGATGGGAGCTGTGGAGGAGGCGAGTTGGGTTTGCACAGCGCACGGCGGCGGAGCGGGCAGGGCATCGCCCCGTAGCAAGCGCTGCTCGTTGGGCGCAAAAGCGCCGGCAAAGTGCCTCTGCCGCGTTGTTTCCAGCATCGCCTGTTGCCAGCGGCCTGCAGGTTCCCTTGGGAGGGTTGGATCGGGAAGTGATTGCTTTATAGCTCAGGACTTCACACCTCCGGTAGCGCTGCGTGGCAAAACCCTGGGCTCGCGAGGTGCGGGGATGCGGCACTGCATGGCATAGCTCCCCTTTGGGGACACGGCGCTGCATGGCATAGCTCCCCTTTGGGGACACGGCACTGTATGGCATAGCTCGCCTTTGGGGACACGGCGCTGCATGGCATAGCTCGCCTTTGGGGACACGGCAGTGCATGGCATAGCTCCCCTTTGGGGACACGGCAGTGCATGGCATAGCTCCCCTTTGGGGACACGGCGCTGCATGGCACAGGTGAATAACCTTTGGGCAGCAGTCGCAGCCTGCCTGGGAGCTGCGGAACCGCGCCCGGCACACCGGGCTGCTCCGACGTGAGCTCAGCTGGGCTGCTCTGTGTTACGGGAAGGAAGAGCGGATCCTGCTGATAGCGCTCGTACCTTTGCACTGCTGAGCTGGAGCTGAGCAATTGCGCCTTCTCCGGATGACACCTGGAACGATACTACCGAAAATAGGAGTTTGTTGCTGGAATGCAGGGGCCGTGCAATGCCCCAAGGGGCTGCTGGCGAATAGAGGTGAACGGAAGGAGGCAGCTCTTTGCGATTCAGCTCACCTAACGCGAGGGTGATTTAAGGTTTACACATGACCCTGCTGCAGCAAAGGTCCCTGATGCACCCTCCTGTGTCCTGCCCGAGCCCGGCGCCTGGGGTTGGGGATAAAGAGCCGGGCAAGCGGGGGGTGACATTTCCCCGCCTCTGGTGACTCATGGCTCAGGCACGTTCAGAGCCAACAATGCGCCTTTGTACTGGGCAGAGCTCGGTGCATTTCTCTTTCGTGGTCTTGTCTGGTTGGCTTTTGAGCCCGTGTAAAGCCCGTAAATCCTCACATAATGAATCCCATGCAGTTTGTCTGCACCTGGTGCAAAGAAAACGCCTCCCAAAGAAAACGCCTTTGTGGGGAGCGGAGCTGACATCTGCCAGTGTCGTTGCAGTCTGCCTGCCTGAGAACAGATAATGAAACCAGCCATTATCCATCCCCTCCCCTGCCAGTCAGGATCTGAGCCGTCCATCCCTCTGCCGACTGCTTCTTTCCTGGGCTGTCAGTGGAGCAGTGTTAGGGACCGGACAGCGGAGCTTGGCTGGCAAGCGGGTGCTTCGGAGCTAATCGCCTGCATTGCTGGGTTTACACCCATAATTAACCCGGCAGCAGTGCCTGAGTTGTGCTCTAAGAGGCTCCTGGCAATCCCGCTCAGCGCGCATCTTCGATCACAGAAATGAATGCCGGGTTACAAAGCCCACGTGTGACAATGGCAGGGGACAGGCTCGAGGGTACCATGGCCAAGTGGCACCGTACAGCGCAGGCACGAGTTCCCGGTGTCCCAGCAGCGCCAGGGCACAGCTGATGTGGCTGCAAAGCCAGCAACAGGACACGTCAGTACTTGAGAGGGAGTAGGGCTGGAAATGGTGGGATCTGCTGGCACAGCCCGAAGTACAAGGTGACAAGGGAACAGGGAAAGAGCAGAGCCTGGTGGCACAGGAGACGCTTGATTCCATTTTAAACCCCTGCCAGACATCCCAGTTCCTCGCCCTTTTACAGGGCAGAGCAAAACTCCACCCGCACAGCTCCCATTTGTCCCCATCACCCCATCGTGAGTAACAGAGCACAAAGGGACAGGGAAGAAGGCAGTGAGTAAAAATAATCCTTTCTAACTGGCCTTCTGCAGCAAATTTGACCTTGTACCCTATGATGGCTGATTGAAAAGCAGGACAGTGCCGGCACGGAATGGTTCCAGGATAAAGAATAAAGGTTCCAGGATAAAGACCATTTTTCTAGGCATCACGTACTCCAGACAGCACTGATGCTGCAAAGGCCTTGGGGAGAACACTGGCCAGAAGCTGGTGTGCAGTTGGTGATAAGGGATTAAAAGGGATTTCTGTCGTCTCTTACACTGCTAAGATGGATACAGCGTGTCCCGACCTGCTGTGGTGTGGAGCAGAAACTCTCCAAATGAGGAGGATGCAGAAATGAGGGCTGAGAGATCCCAGTGCTGGAGAAAAATGCCTTCATTGACAGAGCTGTCCAGCCTGTTTGTCTCTGCCAGTGCCCAGAGGGGCTGCGGTTACCACATGTGGCAGAGGATGAACCTGGAGGTGACCGTGGGTATTGGAGGTAAAGGGGAGGATTGCAGCGGGGAGCCAGCCCTGCTCATTTGGACAATCAGGTCAAACAGACCTGCCACAAAGCAAGCGGAATTGGATGGCTTCTGCCCCCCTGGGGATGTGCTTTGTTTGGAGCTGGTCTGCTTTCCCCTGAGGGATTATCAGGCCTTCAGCCTCCCTGGTGTTTCCCCAGGGCTCTGCTCATCGGTGCCTGTGGTGATGCTCAGAGATGCCCCTTCCTCCTGGGAAAAGGCACACTTTAGCGATGCCCTCCATGCTCCCCAAGCCACAGGCATTGCTGAAGCTGTGAAGCACTCTGCACTATCCCCATCGCTGGGTTTTGCCTCTCAGACGGTTGCTTGGTTAAAGCACCAGTTTTTACCTTCCTCCCCTTTTAACTGCATCTGGGCCTCTTGCACCTCTAGAGCTCTGCTGAGTTTTCAGCACTTCCCTCACTGCTGCCGTTCAGAAGTCCTGGCTCTATGAACAGCCAGAGAGCAACAACAACAGAAACCAAATGAGAGAGAAAACCTGCTTTCCCAGAAACATCTCTTTTTATTAAATCACATCTTAAAACCTAGAAACATTAATCTGAAACCTGGTTATCATACACGAAGCAGCAGATAGTCTTAGAGAAACACACTGACAGAGGCAGAAGAGATGGCAAATGTCTCCCATGTCACAGCCAGGTTTGCCCCTTGCCTGACATCCAGCCAGAAGCCACCTCCAACATGGGGAGAGGACTTTGGAGTGTCTCCCTTCGGACTTTTCCAAGCAGCCAACCTGCTGGTCCAGGGCCCACCGAGACCTCAGAGGTTACAGTCTTTGCACTGAAAACTCTCCACTCACTTTAAGACAGTTGGGGCCCCAAACCAGCATGTCCGGGTTGAGCTCCCTAACCCAGAAGCTCTCTCAGGATCAGCATTTCAAGCTCCTCATGCATCTGTTCTGCCTTCAGCTTCCTGCTGGGCTGAGCAGAGAGGGACCCGAGTGCTGGGACCTGCCATGGGCTCAGCCTCACCCGAGATGGATGCACCCACACCGCTTTGCACTCAGGTTTGGTTCTGACCAGCTCCCTCTGAACTCAGCAGAGAGCAGAGGCAGAACCAGCCCCCAGAGTGCTGCATCCTCACAGGGCTTGTCAAATGGCTGATCGCTGTTCACACTTGGGTGGTTTGGGGTTGTTTCTCCCTGGTGACCTCTGCTTCTTTCTTTCTTTCTCTCATTAGGATGAAAGGAACTATGAGGGTGCTGAGGCGCTGGCACAGGATGCCCAGAGAAGCTGTGGCTGCCCCATCCATGGCAGTGTTCAAGACCAGGTTGGACACAGGGGCTTGGAGCAAGCTGCTCTAGTGGAAGGTGTCCCTGCCTGTGGCAGGGGTTGGAGCTGGAGGAGCGTTAAGGTCCCTTCCAACAGAAACCAGGCTGGGATTCCATGAGACATCCCAGACTTTCGGAGCATTACCAGGTATAACCTTCTCCTCTACACGACCAGATTCATTTTCAAAGCCTGCACCATTTCCTTTTCCACTCATTACTCGTGTTTGGTTTTCTGTTCAGAAAGCCAATGAGGCCTCCTCAGTAGCAGCTCTGCAGTAGCAAAGGGAACACTCGCAGCTGAGCTGGAAATGAAAACTGGTGCCTGAACTCCGAGGGGAAGGAGTAAAAATCCAAAAGGCCATTCTGCCAGCCCTGCCAGAGCTCAGCCTTCTCTGTGCTTGGTATCAGCAGTGAAGTCACCCCAGTTCCAGGAATAGAGTTGTTAAAGATCAACAGGAAACACACAGCAGAAAAACTACAGTCTTGCTCATTGGGATATGACTCCAGCCTCATTTCCTGGGATGAGGAACACCAAACTTGCTTGTTTTGTTCAGTCATCCCCATCTTAACACCCAGTGAAACCACATCTCACTTGGCACAGAGAGGCATGACCCTTACTCAAAGGGCCTTGGCTGGCTCGTCTACAATGCTTTAAGGGTATTTTGAATGTGAGGGTAATGATACCTGTTCTGGAATTCCCAGCTCCAAATTAGCAGGATCTGTAGTGGTGACTGTATCCCTGCAACTAAGTTTTAGCACTAAAAAGGAAAGAATTACCCCATAACCTCACACTCTCTATTGAATACCATGACGTGCATCTGTGCTGGTCCCAGCCAGAGGCCAGGGTGCCGGCAGCAGTGCCCAGCCCCTCAGGTACAACCCTGCTCCCCAGGCACAACCCTGCACAACCACAGCAGGAAAACCCCACTCAGACAACGCAGAGACCCCATGGACCTGGCAGCCAGGCAGGGCTGTGCCCATGGCTGTTGCCATAGGGATTCAGGGAATTGCCAGAGGGGCCTCCCCATGACAGGATGAAACCTGGGCTTGAGGGCATCTGAGAACACCTTCACTCTGCTCAAGGCTGAGCAATGCAGGTGGAGGCTCCTCTTGCTGCAGGTTTATGGGGCCATTCCTGCTGTGATTAATCACCAGTTCCTTTGGCTGCTGAGATAAGGAAGAGAGACTGAAGTGCCCAGTTAACTACTGAGATGCGGCCTGGCTTCCCACTGTGCCAGCCCTAGATCTGACCTGACCTGTGTCAATGTCAAGGATCCTCTAAAAGCAATACATTAAGGTGAAAAATTACTGGGTTGTATTAGTTGATTTACTAAACATTTACAGCAGAATGCAGCTTAGCTTTCCTTCAGATGGAGTCCTACATTCAATGTCCATGAGGTTTATTCCCTCCAGCCTTTGTCTCACACCGGCGGCAGTATGTTTGGCTGAATTTACTCCTGAATCAAAGCAGCTCCTGGTTCCTGTCACTCTTCGACAGCTCGTGCACAACCTTGGCAGGAGACAGCACGCTCCAGTATCTTACTGTTTCTGCCAACTGCAGGATCGCTGGGGAGTAACAATGACCACAGCCATGTTCATTGTCATTAAACACCTGTTCACTCAGTTCCAGTATATGGTATTATTTCCAGGCTGACTTGTCATCAAGACCAGAACAGTTTCCAGTTGACTTTGGCTTGTGTTTCCACAACTTAGAATTCAAACACGCCCATGGAAGATGCAGAAAGCCACGGATACTCTGGGAGCATGGAACAAAATACAGGACCACAAACAACTTTTTACAGGTGGTGTGGAAAATGATATTGCCACTGGTTATCCCTTGGGAGGATACAGGCATATCTGCATGGCATCCTTTGGGAAGGGCTGTCTGTATCATCAGCTGCAGGGGCTGTGACAGCACAACCCGGAGCATGGAGCAATTCAGCTTCAGTGTACCTGCAGAGCTGCGTCCCCATCACTCAGGAAGGGTGACACAACACAGCACATCCTCTGATGTGAGGTTCCAGCAGCGCACACCAACCACCATGGGCCACAAAGGGATTTTTAGTCATACACTACCATACCTTATCCTGGACCAATGCATTAACAACGTGTAAGCGTGACTCAGTCTGGGGTTTGATGGCTTGGTGTTTACACATACACAGAGTGCAGAGCGAGCCTGTTGTTCCACTCCAGTCTGGGTGGGATGAAGGACACACTCCCATTTCCAGATCCTGCCAGGCTGGCGGTTTGAAATCAGCATTTTCCTTTCTTTCAAGTGACCCCACTTGTGTTGTCCAAAGGTGACGAAGCAGTGTTTGCAGTCACTCTGCCAGCACAGCCTTGGGAACAGGAACTCCCAGCCACAGGTCACCAACGCAGTCACGTCCCCAGACAGCAGCAGCTATTTGTGCAATGGATGAGTGCCAGGAGCCGGTGAGATGCTAACACAGCATGGACAATGGCAATGCTGCCCCACGCTTTCCTGCACATGGCAGAGTAAGTGAGGACAGTCGAGGGGGACCATCTCCCCCAGACCACAGGAAAGAGCCTGTCTGTGAAGAGACAACATGCACACGCACACGTGCGCTCCAGGAGCCCTGGGAGCAGGAACCCTGTGCTGAGCTCCAGGCATGAGGTCCAAGCTGAGAAATGAAGAACAAGTCCACTTCCACAGGCCCCTCCACAGAGGCAAAGCAGAGCCCACCGTGGTCCACGGGATGTGGCTCAGGTGGCTTTGGGGGCGCTCGGAGGCAGGAGCGGGTGGGTTCCCCTGGGTGCACACAGCGGAGTGCTCGCACAGCAGGATGAGCTGGCTGGTTGCCTTTCCCAGTCAGATGTTTTGTTAGAGCTACAAGGACTTTACTGGGTTTGGTTTCCATTTTTGAATGCAGGAAGGGATTATCTGCTCACTCATCCGTTTCCCAGCCCAGGAGGTCGGCTGCAAAGGGAAGTCGGTGGCTGCAGCACGAGGAGAGGTGCAAAACGCTTTAGCTCAATTTTCTGCCTATCTCTGTGTCCTTCAGGTAACTTGAATTTTCTTCTTCCCTTTCCTTCCCAGCCAAACAAGAGGAAAAGAGAAAAGCCTGCCTGGAAAACCCTGCAGAAGACTAAAGCCACATCCAAGAAGACACCACCACCACTGCCCCCAAGCCTCTACACCTAGGTGAACATTCTCTGCAGGCAGCAGAGAACCAGGTGCTGCTCCCAGCACATGAGCTAGGCTGCGGAGCTGCAGACCAGACTGCCAATGCACTTGCTGCCCACCTTTCTCCTCTCCTGGAGGTGACAATCCCAGCCCAGGCCATAACACAACCAGCAGACTGCTGACATTCAGTACTGCCTCATAGAAGAGCAGCAGAAACTCCCAGCATGGTCAGGCTGGCACTCAATTCAGCTATCCCAGTTTGATCCGCTTCTCTCCAGGGTTAACCAGGTGTTCCCATTGCTAAGAGCAAATCCAGCCCATACAGGACCTGCAGGAGCAGTTCCCCATGGTGAGGCTGAGCCTAACGGTGCCACAGGGCTGCAGCTCAACCACCCCATGACAATTCACTCCAGTTACCCTGAGGGGTGAGCTCCAGCGAGCCAGGTCAGCTGCAATTACCAAGTGTGTGTGAACAAACCAGTTTCAGAGCTTCACACAGACACACCCCGAGAGCAGGCAGCAGAAACCTGGGTGCAGAAGTGGAACAACAGATTGTCCTGTGTGCCCAGCAGCCATCGCTCCTGGGGTGCGAGGAAGGGGCCTCAGTGTCTGCGGAGGGGATGTTATGGCTAGGACCATGCTGAGCACACCCCGAGTCATCCTTCACCAGCTGGTTCAATGGAAGAAGTTCCAGGCTCTGTTTTAAACTCTAAAGTTTAAATACTGATGTATTTTTTGTATTCTCTTCTCTGCTGGTCTGTTCCACTCCTAGCAGCCACTGGAAAAATCCAACCAGGTAAAAAAGGGGAAGAAACTGGTTTTCTGCTTTCAGAAATGGGTAACTTCAACAACGCTGTTTGCACAAAGGACTTGAAACATCAAAAGTCTATTGTCTTTCCAGTCACAGCTTTTAGAGCATTTCATCTCTTTAGTCAAACGAACACCACAAAGGGAGTAAACACGCTCATGTCATAAACATCACAAACTGAGGAATATAGATCTTTGGAGAGAAACGCATTCATCAGTGTCATTACACTACACTACAGTCAACTGCACCACTACAACAGTCCATAATGGTCATTCAAACACACGTCTTCCTACAGAAGTTATGCAACTGTACAAGCTACCTTGCTACTTTGCACCCCTAGTTCTACAAGTGGTCAATGAGGATAGATACACAATAGTTGTACAAAGAAATCACTCAAGTGGATACAGAAATGGGCCCTTTCGGAGTTAAAGATGATTTTCAATAGTTCCACAATGCTACATTCATGCTACCAAGTTCACTAGATTGGGGGTTTACCTTAGCAAGGAGAAAGGAAGAACATTTTGCCCCCAGTTAGGAGCATGAGCAAAGGGGCAGAAAGGGAGAGGGTTTTGTGTCAGCATTTTAGCCTGCTGCTGCTGTTGCCTCCTCCACATCACACACAACTTCCTGCTTTCATTGCACCCACAGCTCCCACCTCTCCCAGCACAGCTGGTGGAAGCTGCCGTCCTACGTAACAGAATTGGCATCAGTTGTGTTTTCTTTCTTATATCTGGCATTTCCCTCCAAAAGCTACAGACTGGGGCCCATTATCCCTTTCACTACAGGTCTGGACAACATGAAGAGGGCAAGAGTCCAGCCAGGGATGAGCCATGGCTACCAAACCACCCCAAAGAGGTCCCCCTTAGGGTACAACAACAGCCTGCACCTATTTGTTTCAATGTGTTGCTTTCAATGACTTTAAACCATCTCTCTCCACCTATTCCTCTCCTTACTGTATGTACATTATTTCTCCAAAAGTTCTGCTATAAAACTGCTGTAGTGTAAAGGGTTGAGCAGTTCCAGCCAGACGCCTGCTCCCCAGGCTTACACCCACAGCTGTGTCAAGGGGGAAGGAGTACTCTACAGGTCAGAACAGCTAGTTCTTCTTGTAAGTATCTAGAAGATTTGTACATGTATTTTCCTTCACAATAAACTAATTTTAGAGAGCAGGAAATCAGAAAATCAAGGTAATCCTTCCCAGTTACTTCTCCAGTGTGTATTACTTAGAAAAGCAGTAACTTGTATCACCTCACAGAACTGCCAGAGAGACCTACACAGACTCTGAGCAGTATTTATCCTCTGAACAGGAGAGTACAAGATGAACAAACCCTTCCAAAACAAAAAGCAACCCCTGACTGAAACAAAAAGTAAATATATTCTCAAATACATCCTCACATGCCAAGCAGGAGCCCGAGTTCCCAAACCTGGCTGCTCAACACAGCCCTGGGCTTCCTCTGTCCTACACCAGATGGGATGTGAGCAGCTCAGACCATTCAATAGGTCTTTCTACAAGTGGGAAAAAGGTGGTTGATGCACAAACAACTGGCAATCAAGTGAACAGAGGGAAGATCCAAACTCGTGCTACAAACCCGCGCTGTGCTGCTCCACAAGCATCTCTTCAGTCTCCTTGGAGGGTTTCTGGTGGTCGTGGAACTGCGCCGCTCCACACCGCGGGTTAGAAGGAGAACTCATCTCTCAACACACAGCAAAACACCAACATGAACAAGTTAATTACCATGGCTATTAATTTCTAATTCAGTGTGATACCATAGTGAACCCAACCGAGGCTTCTCAGCCAGGTTCTGTATTTCTAACCTAAAGTATTTCAGCAAAACTCAAGTCCTGTAGTTTTGCAAGCAGCAAAATAGAAAGTAACAAAGTTGTGTCTACTTGGAGGAGAACTATACATTCGTGAGAGCACATACAATGAGTGCAACACAGCTACTCTGAAAGGAAGGAACCAAACCGGCTTAACAATGCAGCAGACATGCAGGGTCTGCTAAGTTACCTTAAAACCATGTTTGCTGGTGATTAAATACGTCTACAGAAGATATATTACCATTCTGAATATATTTTCAAGCAGACCAAAAAAATACCTCATCTATTGGTTACTGGTGTGTTATTTTTAACTAATTAAATATTGGGAGGGATTCTACCCCCCTTGCTATAAAAATTGCACTTCTTAATTTCTATTAAACAAAACCAAAAAGAGATAGGTTTCAATTCTATATTCCAGTATATATTCACATGGAAACTGGATCATCTTGCTCTAAGCTTGCAGGAGTAGGTGTAGCAGTCCTTGCTCTCCAGCATCCCCTGCACAGAAGATGCCATCAGTACAAACCCTCCTTCCTCTGTGCTCTGGTCACTTCTTCAGTGTAGTGCATGGGTAAGTGATTTGATTTGATTTTTTTTGTAAGAAAACCTGAGCTTCAAAAGTCTTTAAAAGGACCTGGAATCAAATCTGGCCCATTCTGACCCAAAACAGCTCAGTTCTGCAAGGAACTCCATCCTGTCCTCGTTGCACACAGCTCCTCCTGAGACACCACGGCTCTGACCTGGGGCGAGTGAGGTGTCAAACCCTTTCCCTCCAGTCTCTCTTGACCCAGGAGACTTTCCTCTCAACATACTTCCGAGGGCTCCTTCTTCCCTCCCTTTAGCACTGCTGCCTCCCATAGGGCTTTGAAGGGCTCCCCGTGCCAATAAAAAAGTCTCTCTGCAATCAGCACGACTTCTTGGACACCGGTGATCAACTTCCTCTTGCAAAGTCTTCTCCAGCTCATAAAATGTCATCGTAATCCAATAGTTTAGAGTGCTGGCGGGTCTTCCAGAGGCGGTAAAGGCGGAAGTCAAAGTAAGTCTCAATCATTTGCTTACCTAGGATGAAATGAAGCAGAGGGGTTACACCCTGCAGCAGCAAAAACACCCTAACACCCTACCCACCTATAGGCAGAGGCACAGGAGAAGCCATCCACATGCTTCACTGGTGAATACGCTGAGCACCTGCCCAAAGCATGGGAAGGTGCCCATAAGCAGCAAACCTTTTTGTAGAACTCAAACCATGAAAGGCTCCTTAAATCCCCTGGCAGGGTTTGTCTGAGCTGGGAACTGAGCACAGAATCTGTCTCCAGACTTTGACCTCTCTGCACTAGCTGCAGAAGGAGGCTGTGGAAGGACACTGTGGACTATCATAGAATTACCAAGTGGCTTGGATTGGAAAGGACCTTAAGATCATCTAGTTCCAACCCCCTGCCACTAGACCACAGCAACAACAGCATGCGTGAGGCTAACCAGCCCAGGGACTTCAGGACATCACAAAGCCGGAGTTGACTCATTGTAAAGATTTGTGGGAAACATTAAAAACAAGTAACTTGAAAATTCAAAACAGAAATGGGTGCTTTGGTTTATCAGTGAATGCTTACAGCTGCCCCTGTCCCGCAAGGCTGTCTTCTCACAGCAAGGAGCTCAACAGGACACACTAATGCAAGCTCTGTGCACTGGCACCTCTGATGGAAGGCAGAGGTCTCACAAGGCCATTACAGACCCAAGGCCGCACACAGGAGGCAGCGAGTGCCTTTCAAAACCCAAGGGCAAACAGCCTCTGAGACAGAGCTTAAGGATGGGATTTTCGCTTCTGAGGCCTGATTAAGATTAGTTTCAGATGACTTTGCAAAGGATTACAGCGAGTGTGCTATTAGCGCGTCCCAGATTGATCAAGGGGATAAATTCAGGCGTATTCTCCAGCCCAGCCTCTTCAAAGATTAACTGCTTAAATGTATGCACACAGAACCCGCTGCCTTGCCTGCCAAGCTGCACAGAAACCCAGGAACTGCCCTGCAAGTTGCTTCTGGGCACACATAAAATCCTTGAATGGTTTGAGTTGGAAGGCACCTTGAAGCTCCTCCAGCTCCAACCCCTGCCACGGGCAGGGACACCTTCCACTAGAGCAGCTTGCTCCAAGCCCCT
>WYDI02002947.1:23104-65850 GCA_009867235.2 Psittacus erithacus | reverse complement strand
TCTCCTTCTTAGTAGCTGGTGCAGTGCTGTGGTTTTGACTTTCAGCCTGGGAACAATGCTGATAACACTGATGGTTTCAGTTGCTGCTCAGTAATGTTTACTCTGACCAAGGTCTTTCTGAGTCTCATGCTCTGCCAGGGAGGAGGGGAAGCTGGGAGGAAGCAGAGATAGGACACCTGACCCAAACTAGCCAAAGAGGTATTCCATACCACAGCACGTCATGCCCAGGATGTAACTGGGGGCTGTCACTCGGAAGGGTTAGATCACTGTTCAGTCAGGCTGGGTATTGGTCGGCTGGTGGTGAGCAGTTGTATTCTCTTCCCTTGTTATTTCCCTTATCATTATGATTATTGGTGGTAGCAGCAGTGGTTTGTGTTATACCTTAGTTACTGGACTGTTCTTATCTCAGCTCATGGGAGTTACATTCTTTTGATTCTCTCCCCCATCCCCCCAGGAGCCGGAGGGTGGGGAGGAAGGAGGGGGAGTGAGAGAGAGACTGCGTGGTTCTGAGTTATGGCTGGGCTTAAACCACGACACCTGGTTTACATGGGCTTTTTTGGAAGGCTTTTCCTAAGCATGGAGGATTTAGCCTTGTGTAAGTCACCCTCGAGAGGAATTCATTACACCAATTCATTATACCATATCCAGCAGCACACGTACACATCTATTTCTAAACAATTGTTCCTCAGACAGCAACATAACTTACAACTTTGCCAAAGGTCAAGTTTGGTTTCAGTTGCACAGTTTCATGAGCACCTCACTGGGGCACAGAGAATACACTGACCAAATTCAGGCACAAAATGCAATTCAGTGATTCCCAAAACTCAGAGGGGCTCAGTTCGGTTTCCACCTATCACCATGCCTAAGTGCTTGGCCACTTAAACATTCCCTGTGATCTTCAGGATCGTTTGTCAAAGGTCTGAGTTCCACCTGTGATCTGTTATGGGAGCGCAAAGGGCAGCCCTTATGAGGCCCTGGCAGCAAGAGAGCGCACATCACCCACTGCTGCATAGACAGCCAGTGTGGCCCATGCTGCAGGGACTGCAAATAAAGCTGTGACCAGAGAGTCCCCAAAACCTGGATTTCTTTAGCAATGCTTCATCCAGTCTTGGGGTGAGGAGGAAAGAGCAAGTAGAAGCTAGGACAAAGTGGCAGAAGAGTCTGGCAGGAGCTAAAGGGTGTAAGAGAACTGAGGCTGAGAAAAATGAGGGAAATACAGAGGTTTGGGATTCTTGTGACAAGAAAGGAAGAGAACAGGAAATTAGATGAAAAGGGCTATATCATTTTAGTGAAAGAATAAAGAAGGGAAAGAAGACAAGAAGGTGGATTGGAATAGGAAAAAGCAGAGAATAAGTAGGAAAAAAATACATTGTTTATATACTTTAATTCTACATTTTATTATATTCCTCAAGTGAAGATGGGAATCAGCAAAAGGAAAGGTCCAAATTGTGCTCTCAGGATGGTGTGTAGGGTAATCAGTACCTTCTCTTGGAAGGGAGAAGCCCATTGGCACTTCTATTTTTCCAATTTTGCTTCAGGAAAGCAGGGTTTACAATCACTAGGAAGGCTGAAACAGGAAGCTGCAGCTGCATAGAGCTCTGCTTTGCAGGCATGCCCTGGGGACCTAGTATGGTCTTACCTGTTCAAGGCTATCAGTGATTTTTCCTTAGCAAAAGCAGCAGTGCTCTCTCCCAAAACTAATTGCAAAGATCCCAGCACAGAGGCAATGCTGTGCTCTGAAGTCAGAAGTAGTTGGGTTGCTCCAGGCTGCCTAACTGCGTGTGGACAGATTTTCTGCTGAACAGGAGCTGTGCATATGGGAAATGCCAAAGGGCTTTTCACTTAAACTGAGCCTCCTGTCAGCTTGCTCTCCAACTGTTCAAGCCATAGACAGACACTCTCAGAACTCAGCTTCTGCTCTTTTTTAGGAGCTGTAAGGAGGCCAAAAGACTTGAACCTCTGGTGTAATAACCTCCCCTCTGGTTATACACTGATGTCATGAATTCGGAATTATGATGTCAATGAAAGCTGCTGAAAAGGAGAAGCTGGGCAGGAAGGAAGGAGCCCTAAAATGCTGACCTTTATCTTAATGAGAAACTGAATCCAGAATGAACAGCTGAGGCAACTGATCTTGTAGAGAGAGGCATTCTCTTCAGGCTGCCTCAAGCAGACAGTTCCCTCCTCAGCACGCCTCTGCAGTGCAAGGGCAATGCAAGGCAACGGCAAATTACAATAATCTAATGTGGCTGCAGAACTCATCCAGCTTTTTTAATTTTTGCGTTCTAACCATAATGACTGAACAGCCTGAAGGAGATTTCTTTAGCCTACAATCTGGAATCTGTAGGAAATGTAGCTCACATAGCACTGATAGCCAGAATCCACAGAGCAGCTGAATTTGCTTCTCTCTGGCTACATGTTTATTTTAGGCAATTCCACGGGTCAGATTTAAAAAAGTTCATCTCTTAGAAGCTCCTACTAAAAGCCTGTTCACTTAAACAGAGATCCAGAAAACAGGTTTCTGCTCTCATGGTTATAACCTCAGCACCTCAGACTAGACCCAAAGAAGCAGCTTTTAAGGTACAGATATGTCCACTACAAACAAATGGAAATGTCTACCTTAATTTAATATAGTTTGTAGATAGCCAAAGGTAGTAAAACCAAGCCTGTGCTGAGTTGGGACTGTGAAACTGGTGGGGAGAAACCACTTTTCGTGGTGTCCAAGATCTCAAGCTTTCATAACAACACAGGCAAAACACAGGAAGTGCCTACAGATTCTGGTGACACTCACAGCATAGCGGCTCTGTCAAAGGAGGCATTTTCTTACAGTTCCACATTTGGCAGGAGAACCAAGGGAACCCACAATGCTGCAAAAAGTCTTGGCTGACAGAAGTTCCCCAAGTAGCTTTCACAGATGAGCCCACTGGTGTCACCACTGACACAAATTAGGTCCACCAGACAGTATGAGATTGCAGCTTTGGCTGAGCTGTCTTCAATGCCTCCATGTAAATTATCACATAGTCTTCTACAATTATTTAATGAACTCAGGGAGCAAAGTTGTTCCATTAAGAAAAATGAAATTACCACAGAACTGCATGACTAAGGAGAAACATCGATCTCTCCCAGCAAGAGTATGAACTGCTAATGTACTCACTCATCCAGCAGCCTCCGTTGAGGAGCAGACAGATCTGGGTGCAATTCTGTCCTTCCCCTCAGGAGTCGGTTCCTCATCTCCCATCTTCTGGGCTAAGAGATGCTCTGCCTTCAGGCAAGTCTTCTGAAGGGAAGCCTGTGGCAGCCAGAGCAGCACAGCCGTGATCAGACTGCTCCAGCATGTCTCTGAATCTCAGCCAGCAATGGAAGAGAAAGATTTCTGTTTAGGCTTCTCCTAAGTCTGTTCCTTTCACTAGTAATTAAAGTGACATTTTCTCTGCCATCTGTAGGATTTTTGAGGATGCAATCGAGTGACCTATCAGCAGCCCTAGTTCCAGGGATGGAGGAGAAAACACAGCAAAAAGACTGCCTGCATCTCTGAGCAGAACCTGTAGAGACGAAAAATGCCAACCCTTGCAAAAAAGGCTCCATTTGTCCTTGGACATTCTTGCCACATGAATAATTCTGAAGGGAAGTAATATCCTCTAATCTTAGCTCTTTAGAAGAATAAATTTGATCCAAACTTTTCACATAGGAAACATGACCATGTATTAATTAGAAGAGTAAAAAATCCATTTTAACAAAGCTGATCTGCTTTATGAGAGGATTTTTTTGACAATTTGAAATGGTATGTTTTCAGTTTTTTTTTTTAATTCAATAGCATTGAAAAACTACTTCCTCTTACATTCATCTTCTTGCTTCACTGCTATTTTTTACTTTATTTTTTTTAACATTGTGACTGCTTTCTGTAGAGCTCCTCTGCTGGAAATTAGAATTATAGAATCATAGCGAGGGTTGGAAAGGACCTTAAGATCATCTAGTTCCAGCCCCCTGCCATGGGCAGGGACACCTCACACTAAACCATGCCACCCAAGGCTCTTCTAACCTGGCCTTGAGCACTGCCAGGGATGGAGCATTCACAGCTTCCCTGGGCAACCATTCCAGTGCCTCACTACCCTCACAGTGAAGTACTTTTTCCTTATATTTAACCTGAACTTCCTGTTTAAGTTTGAATAATACTTGTTAGGTTTCAACAACCTGTCAAAACCAAGCACTACCAGAAGTACCTCTGCAATAACAGTCAATAATCAAAGGTTGTAATTCAAATGGTACATATAGAATTGAGTTGAAAAAGTTTTGATATAATACAAATATGTGTCCTTTAGGACATAAATATACAGAAACAAGCAGAAGTAAACAAAATCACAAAAAGCTGCTATTTGAAAATGGGCTACGATCCTGAAAAGCAGATTAAATCTATATTTACTGTATAAGCATATAGAAGAAAGCAGAAAAAGTCTTTAGAAAGCATATGCACTGTTTTCTGTATAATTTAAGACTTGAATACTATCAGCTTCAGTAGCTAATCACTTTGAGTATCCTGATGCAGAAGGGTTACCTGAATACATATGCTCATTATTTTGGAAAAACACGACAGTTGAACTGTTGCAGTGAGTGTAGGATGACAAAATCCCATTGCTTAACTCCCTAAAGCAACAGAGAAAAAAATCCCTACCCTAAAAATATTCCCCAGTCTAAGATCGTGTGCCCTGGGTTCCGCTGTAACCATTATTTTTTTTTCCTTCCAAGTAGCTGGTGCAGTGATGTGCTTTGGCTTTAGTCTGAGAAGAGCGCTGATAACACACTGTTGTTTTAGTTGTTTTAGTGCTTACTCTGATGAAGGACTTTTCAGCCTCTCCTGCTCTGCAAGTGAGGAGGGGCACAGGAAGCCGGAAGGAAGCAGAGACAGGGCACCTGACACAAACTAGCCAAAGGGGCATTCCATAACACAGCACATCATGCCCTGTATATAAACTGGGGAGAGTTACCCATAAGGGATTGTTTGCTGCTCGGGTCAGGCTGGGTATCGGTTGGCAGGTGGTGAGCAGTTGTATCGTGTAGCACTGCTGTTTATTGGTTTTTTCCTTTTCCCTTTTGGTTTTCAGTACACAAGAAACAGGAAGAAATGAGTCTCTGAGCAATGCTACACCTGCTGCAGCCAAGATCAGGGGAGGGAAGGAGCAGCAGAAGAAGCCTGGCTGTATCTCCAGACACAAACTTGAGAACCAGCCTTACACTCCATGGAAGGCCAGGAAAAGACAACTGCTACAGCTAGAGCATCAGGTGAAAGAGTCCCAGGTGCTGCTAAGGGGATGAAATATGCCAAGTTCAGGAATAATTCTTTCTTCTCCACACCATTCCAGCCCCCCTTCTTTTTTTATCTTTTAAAGTATAAAAGAGAACACTCCCAAGAAAACAAATAAACCCAAGAGCCAAGGAACACGGGTGGAAGTAGGGAGAGCTGAAGATTATATACAACAATGGCAAAATTGTGTAGTATTTCCTGGATAAAGACAGAAGAATCACTTTAACAGTCATCAAATGGATATTTGACTCAAGATGTTACCTACCATTTGCCAATTCAGTTAATACATTTATCAGGTCTTCATAGAGGAACAAAGACTCATTTAACAGCAAAAGTTAGAAACGGAGGAGCAGCGGAGGCACAGACGGGATGGGATTGTTGAAAATCCCTTTTGATCATTGGCACTAGGGATGAACATGCAGGATTCTTCATCTTTTTCTTGTAAGGGATAATAGTTTAAAATGAAGAAAGGGATCACAAATACATTATCACATCCCAAGAACAGCACCACGGGAGAAGAATGAAAAGGAAATGACCAAATCCAATTTACAGCTTCTGTTTTCTCTGTTGCAAGTAATGACAAATCACCTACAGTTCTGAAAGCAGAAAACTCAAAAGCACCCCATCTGCAAAAGCAAACGAAAATTAATAATAAACAGAAAGTATTGTGGCATAATCTGTGAAGTATCCAAACAAGATGAGAACCTGTGACTTGCATATTAAAACCTCTTGGGACTGGATTAACCCTAGAAATGGGAAATTATGCCTTGGTTTCACACATTTTATGCAGAGAGATTGATATTGCCATCAGAAGTTGTGCCAGTGCTCCACTGCCCGTTTATTTTCTTCTTCACCTTGCTCCTTCCCCTGTAGAAGCTCAGTGTACACACTGATGCAGCTGCACAGCTAAATCAGATGCAGAAACTGAGGACAAGGAGGATTTTCTCTGTTGCTGTACTTGTTTGCTTGCTTGGCCTTTATTTTTTTTTTTTATTTCCCTTGAAGTGATTTTAACCTGGGTCCATCTCCCAGCTGGGTTCTCCCTATGGTCACAACAACTGTTGTGCTGCTGCATGGGAAAGGAATAAGCAGCTGGGGGCAAGGCCTCTTCCTTCAGTGACACTGATAGACAATGTTATGTTAAAGTGTCCCTAAAACCCTGGCCTAGAAAAGTCTTGCCTGAGAATAAGTTCCTAACACAGGAGCTCTTCCCATGAGCATAACCCTGTGCACTGCAATGACATTTCTCCACCAGCCGAGCACTCAGAAATAAGTGATGTGTACTAGAGGCAGAACCAAGGCAGGCTGCAGGTGAAGGCATGTGGCCTCTCCTTCCCTGCTGTGGAGTTTCACCCTCTAGGTGTGCATTAAGGATCACATTCCAGCATCATGTTTGTTCCTTATGTACCCCAAAAATCTACATTTTATTCCCCAAATATTTTCAAATACAGCTCTAATAGAGAAATTATTACAGGTGTGAGTCATTAAGTAAAGCCCTCTCTTCTATAAGTATTTCATGCTGAAACAAAGATATTTCACTAAACAGGAAAAATGCATTAAAAATACACTTTAATACATGTTTATTGGTGTCCTGCACTTTCAGTGTAGGAGGTTGGAGATGCAATAAAAAAAAAAAATCAAAATTTATTGATTCTATTTCATTTAAATCACTCTAAACAACCAGTGCTTCAGAGTTCAGAGAATTAACGTTTACTGTTCATTACAAGCAAAATTTTAATATCACCTTTTCTGAGAGCGCTTAAAACTCCTCTTTTAAATTCTTCAGATACATTCCTCGAAGTAAACAATACATTTCAATCTGTGTCACAATCAACATTGATAAGGCCTTCTTAACCATTTTATGCCACCTCCACTATTACTTCATTGCAAAACACAATCTTATTTCGTACTATAAATATCCATCCATGCACAAAACACAGGAGCCAGAAGTTACACATTTAATATCTCATGTAGGCTTCCAAGACTTCTTTTACCTTCTGCAGGTTTATGGTACACTTAAAAAGATATCTTTAGACTTGGTCTACTTGGTCTTAAAATACAAATATACAATATCCATAAGCATAAAAAAGTAAAGCTAGATTGCCTTACCATTTGTTATGAACTGCTAAAATTTTATACATGTACAATATAGCATCATGCTGATTAATATACATATTAGTTAAATACAGCAACCAATAATGGGGATGTGGCCAAACTTTTTTGTTTTCAAAAAGAAAATGTTCATGTACAAGTAAAAAGACTTTTAATTTAAACTCATACGGAATACCTGAACCACACAGACATCTGTAAACTCTGCTGAGATACTCAGGTCAAACTGGGGCATAACCTGCTGATTCACTTAAAAGGGAACACAGCTCCTCACAGGTGATTCCCAAGGTGTGTTGTTCCCAAGAGAATGCAAACTTACCAGCATTCACATTTTCAGGTCTAGAATACTAGGTTTCGCATCTTACATCTCAGTTTATACTTTCTGCATCTACCCTTCATCCTCCATCAGGAACTATTCGGTACCTTGACACTGTAATAGATTTTTCTAAATAAGTAGATATACAGTACAAAGTGTAGATAGTGAAACAGATAAGCACATATATACAGTCTTTGAAAGGCATTTTTGTGACCATTTTAGCAGTGTTTATAGAAAACATTTAAGATAGTCACATTCTGCTGATACCACTGTATTGCAAACTGTCAAGCCACATTTCTTATATTAAACTTGTACTGTACTGTGTATTGTACAACAGAAAACAATCATTCTTAAGGTGTGACACAATGAAAAAAAATATAAATCACTAGACTGAGTAAGATAACCAGCACAGGGCTTCATTTTCCTGAGGTTTGTAAGAATTTTTTAAACAAAAATCACAGTGACCAGGCTAAACTGCAAACATACTGTTCAGTTTTAAATATACAGTTTATACATAAGTTCTGTGCATGGTCGACTCAACTGCGTATGTTCACACTGATGTTTCCTTTAAATGACTCGCCACTGCATAATACTTGTATCTTTTCCGCCTGTGGAGATGAGATGGGTGTCTTCACAGAGAAAATCTACATTAGTTACATGACTACTATGTCCACCGTACACATGGCTTGGAGCCTAGAAAACACCACAGCAGTGAGTATATAAGCTGTCATAAAATCATGTCGTTATAACATTCGTACAACAGTGAAACCAAGGCATCACATCATTCCCTTAAAGTATTTTGATATGAAGTTAAACTTTAAATTTAACTGTAGTCTCAATTAACCCTAAGTAAATACCTCAGGCATAAACATATTCCCATTCTTTTGTTTGGGGAGTGGGCTTGTATATTGGTTTGTTGTTTGGGGGTTTTGTTGCCCATAGGAAAACAACACTTAATGCAAGTTTGCAAATTACAACAAGAGTAAATTTTTTGGAAACACCTTACCCTAAATTGTGAACATGGATATGAGAAGAGATGTACTTTGCCAAAATCATCCCCTGTTGATAGCAGTTTTCTTCCATGCGATCGGCAGACAGCATTGATATCTGTTCCATCTGAACCTTCAGGCCATACACCTGAAACACAGAGGGACTAATTAAAGGTTTTTATAAAGGAAATTAAGGACAGCTTAAGTCTTTGTTAAAATATTAATAAAGGATTACTTGCTTAAAGAAAAAAAAAAAAAGAGAAGATAAAACTATAGATACAACTGCTGCTGAGCCACTATGTGTACTTCCATACCAGCAAAGACCAGATACTCATAGAAAATCAAGCGCATAAACAAATACTGTATCTCCCCTAGTCAAAGTGCTTTTCACTCCGAAAAAAAAGAATTGTGCTGAATTATGGCCATGTGTCTGAGCCTAGAAGAATTTTCATATGTCTGTGTAGAAAAATAAGTTACTGCTTTTATTTTCCCTTCTGCTTGTTGTATAAGCTAATATACTTTCTACTACTGTAGTCTGAAAAACTACCTATATATGATTCAACACACTTTTCATATTACTAAAGTTTAAAATCTATGAAACAAGAATTTATATAGTTTAAAATGTTTTCAATAATTAAGAGATCCCTCAAAAAGAAACTGAACCTACTATAAATTTTTAAAATGCTTTTGTTTTGCTGTAATTTTCATACTTCCTCAAATACCTGCTGTTCTTGTACAAAGTGGTGTTCTAAAATTAAACTGTAAGCTCATCAATGCAAGGACCCAGTCTATGCACCACATCTTTAAAGCTTCTGAATACTAGCCTGTAATAAACTGGAATTGTAATAAAATCCAACTAGTTACTGCAATTTCATTTTATGTATGCAGTACTGCGGTGGTTTGCTTTTTTAAAATCATTTTTGTAATTCAGATTTTATCTAATCCCTACTCAACATAATTGACACCTAACTTTCAGAGACAGTTGACATAATCAGTTACGTGTGTTCTCCCATTATGGTTTGGCAAAAAACCTGCTTTTTCCTGGCATTACAATTTTCAATAACAGTCCCTATGTCACACATCCTCTGCAGTGTCCACTTGAAGTCCCACCACTTGAGAGCATGCTCTCTGTTGTTATTACAGGTCAGGGTGACTGAGCTGCTACTCCTCCTGCTTGCTCTCCCATCTCCTGGAAGGACGCCTAAGCCTGTGGGCAGGGCAGGCACACTCCAACTTCTCCTTCTTTGGGCCAGTCGTAACACCAAAGCAGGCATCTGCCCTGCACCATGGAAACAGCTTGCCTTCAATCCGCATGGGATTCTGCCCAAATACAGTCTTTGTATCATTGCACTGTATCATTGTATTCAAAAGCACTGAGGAAGTGATTCCATGCCTTTATAAGGAATTACAATTTGTAGTAAATAAAATGAAACACAAAGTGCTGATTTGTGGACTGCCTGTAACTCTCCTGATATGCCTGGAATCACCTCTTTGCTAGATCAGGGACAGTAGAAAAGAGGCTTAAAGGAAGGTGCAAAGAAGCAGCATGGTAATTGTTACTTGCAGAGTTATGAACACATAGAATGAAGAGACAGAGAAAAACTGTTTTAAATAAATGGAAGCTGTATAAATATCAGATGCTAGCTGAAAAGAGGCAGGAGTCTTCTCAACAAGTCACTGTGACAAGCTGGAGATAAAGGAAATGGTTTAAGAAATAAGACTGCCATTTTGAAATGGGGAAGGGATTCAAAATTTATTCTAGTGTCTCAAAGTCAGGTTTTTTTAATATGTAAAGCGAATCCACTTTGCTGAAAAATCACTCATTTTTTTCCCCATTCTCTGCAGACATGGAAAGAAAACCATTTCCTTTCTTACATTTGAAGACTGATACTATGCTTTTCTTCTCCTCCTCATCTCTAAAATGTATCTATTACATCTTTTCTCCCAGAAGAGTATTTAGATGGATAATTATTCAGCACATTATCTGTTGGTCCAATGTGTAAAAACCAGAAGCAGCTATTCCAGCTGTGACTAGAGCAGATACTGATAAATGGATGATTACTTCACATTTTGCATGGTATCTTTTTCATTACACATCCCACTAATGCATTTGCCTCTCCTACACCAGCATAACGCTGTTGACTCATGTGCAGCTTGCAAAAGTAATCTGATCTTTCTGTGCAGATCTCCTCTCTCATCTTCTCTCCTCCCTTCTGTATTTGTGCAACTTGGTTCTGCTGTTCAAGTGAATAACCTCCTATTTGCCTCTGTTGAACTGCCTCTTTTTTTCATACCAATCATCTATTTCTCAAGACAATTTGCTAATCCCACAGCTTCACAACACCTACAAATTATATACACTGTAATTATATACATACCAGTAATAAATATATTCAAACAAATATAATATTAAATGTACATTCTTCTAGTCAGTTTTGAATGTAACCAGTCTGAGCTCTGCTCTGCTTGCAGTGTTGTCTGGCTTTGCACAGCATCTTACATTTCTTCTGTTCCTGTCCTTCACTCTCAAATATCTATTTTTCCAAAATGGGGCATGTGATATGAACTGATACCTTACTTGCGCATCCAGCAGCACATGGCTCTTGCAAAGGCATACAGATCAGTAAGTGCCCTGAAGTCTTTAGTCCTTCACATTTACATGTGTTTGTATCACTAACATATCCTCCCCTGAATACACTTTGTTACATGCTGTTGATTTTCAGTTGAATTATCTCTATAAACATTTCCAAGCTGACTAATCAGTTCCCATGCTTGAAGACAGGTGTCCAATAGATCAATATTCTTTCCCCCCTCCACTGGTTATGTTGATCTGCTAGTGCTATGCATATTAGTTGTGATTTTTAGGTGGTTCTGCAAGAGTGAGAAAACACCCCTAGTTTCAGTCAGCCAGCAGCTGCTGAAAAATCAACATAACAGAAGCCTTATATCCTTGACAATGTGATTACTTCTTCCGTAAAAAAGTGGGGCAATACTGACAAGCATTTGAAGAGTGGTCATATTAGCTGCTCTGAGGCCACAAAGCATTGAATAGTAGAGTGATTTCCAACATTACTGGTCTGGTTTCCAATTTATAAGTTTCTTCAATTTATTATTCTAGCTGCTAACTCTGCACTTTATCCTCTCCACATGAGCTCTGAAGGTAAATACATGATTCCACAGGTATTGCATTCATTCTTCTCCGTTTTTCCAGTACTCAGACTGTTCTCTGCATAATAAGTACTAATGGTCCTGAGATTATGCTAACCACTTGTTTTGACAGATAGAACAAGGTTCCTCACACTCAGATAAAACTTTCCAACGTACTCCTTTCCAACTGAAAGCAGAGGTCTTATCCTTTCATTATTGGCACTAACTGGGTTAGCATCAGACTGCAGTAAGTCTTCGAATAAAGACATTAAAAAAAGAGAGAGAAGTGTTAGGTTTTTTAACACTTCAGCCTCTGCAGTGTCCTCTTTCTGTCCTCTCTGCATAACAGACCAATACTGTCACTGGCCCTTCTGTTATTTCTGTGCTTGATGCGTATGCATTTATGTTTTAGCTTTGATTATGTGTCTCCTTGGTCCTCCAACAGATTCTACTTTCTGCATTCCTCTTCCTTTTAGGAAAAGGCAACAGCAGTTTAACCAAATTTGTGTCTTGCTGTCACTCCTATCTTTCCTCTGGGCAAGCAGTTTGTGCACTTCATACCATCTAAGGAACCACCACATCCCACCTTTTCTCCAGCTTCAGATCTTCCCTAACGGGGCTTTCGATTTCTGCAGTTTGCCTCCCTCAAGTCCATTATTTTCATTTAGTTGCTCTTTTTGCTTCCTGTACTAAGGATCGCACCTCCCTATTTCCACAGTCATTCCTACACATGATGCATTCACTTTCTCAGCGAATTCTTTTCAACTCCCCAGAATCAAATCTGGAAGAAACTCCCCTTTAAGTGCTTATCTATTTCCTGTATCAGAAGAATTTTGAGAACTTGCTGGTTAGCCACTATAGTGCAATTTTTTTTCCCAAAAGAGACTGGAATAGTTAAAATCTCACATCCTTGGCAATTCCTTTTTGACTGATTCAACTAGCTATTAAAAAAATCTCCCTCCATTTGATTGTGCTGGAAGGATGGACAACAGTATAACCCTGCCACCATTTCATCTATAATTATTATGCATTATCTTTGCAACTTCCCAGTCTGAACCTAAGTGTATAGCTATGAATCCTCAGTATATATGGTGCTATATTTTCTTCTTGCGCATTGCATATCCTTTCTATGTTATATCCTATTACTTTAAAATTCCCTTCTTCTGATGAACATCCTCACAATCTCCATGGAATTACTAAAATAATAACTGTGATAAGTATGAAAACTTAGCAGCTACTTTTACTTATTCCTTATCCTTGTTGCTTTAGCTTACAATAAACCAGTTCAGCATGGAGGACTGAAAGTATAACAATGTATATGCAGTATCCACGAGTTCCCCATTGGCCCAGGAGATCATTTTGTTCCACAGTCTGGCTCCAATAGCTGATCTATAGCAAGAGGGAAAGACTCCTCTCCTATAACTCTCTATGCACCAAAAGCAGCCCCATATTCTAACACCACCATATTTTGCATGAATCCAAACTGCAAAGCAAGGAATACTCACTTAAAGTAGTATGTCAGAATATCTGAACCTGTAATGCTAAATGCAAAGACTTTGTAGCTCTGTGACTGTGTCTCACATATACTCAAACCCCAGGAATATCTTAACATTTCTACTATAAAGGCCTTCATCCCTCATATGAGGAACACACTATGTCAACATGCAGCCAAGTCTTCTGGGATTTCCTCCTGTTACTAATCTGCATGTTCTAGTGATACCCAAGCACTGCTTGTCAGTTAAATTATATAAAATTTGAATGTGACTTCCCAGCATATTGCTACTGCCATCCCATCTTTAGGCACTTAAAACACAACCTTTCTGGCTGCCTGCAAAAATATCACTGCATCTATTTTAGTTGAAACATGGGTGAAAAGCTTCCATGTTTACCGCTTGTACAAAACCACACTCTCCTCTGAACTCTACCACTGCTATTTATCTTGAGGCCTTAAGAATGGGAGCGTCTTAAACTCAGATTTTGTAATGATCTGTCCGCGCTGTATCCATAGCGTAATGATGCTTTGTGCTCTGCACACCAAGTCCCATGGAAACAAATTGTCCTGATTTTGTTACTTTTTCTTGTTTCTTCTTGCATTCCTTTCACCCAAATGCTATATAATGTATCAAAATACATTGTAAGCACTTCATAATAGAGACTTGTCAGCTGTTTTGTGTTTGCACAGAACCTAGCGCAAGCAAAACTGGCTCTGGCAAGGGGCTTTGGTGCAGCAGCTGCCTAAATAATTCCATAGAACTGGTACTTTGAATAAAAAATATGAGAAATAACTAGTGTGACAGAAAGGGCAGCGTGTGATTTCTTCCTTGTCTCCTACTTCTGTTGTAATTTAATATTTGTACTTGAAGCTAGCAACAGTATTAAATCAGAGTCCTTCTGGATTGAAATAAGAGGACAGATTGTAATAAAAATGGCATAACAGAAGT
Organism: Psittacus erithacus; assembly: GCA_009867235.2. NCBI lineage: Eukaryota > Metazoa > Chordata > Aves > Psittaciformes > Psittacidae > Psittacus > Psittacus erithacus. The sequence continues at coordinate 51,552 of WYDI02002947.1, read as the reverse complement.
TCTGCATTTTTTCCTGAAATATGAATAGTCATGTTTCATAGGAAAGAGTTGGCAATCCAAGGGTTTGTTAATAACAAGAATGGTAAAAGCTTGCAATATACTTACCAAAAACATGGAATCCTAAAGTACAGGTGTAAGTGGCCCATTCTATATCTCTAGTTGTTTCAACACTCACAACTTGTTTACAAGCAGAGGGGATCCCTACAAAAGAAAAAAACCCCAACAACCAGATGATAACATTCTGAATTCTCAAATTGTATAAATTTTTGACTGCACCAGATGAATTAAAACCTATGGCCTATCTTGGCAGCTATATGGTCTCCTTTAAATTTTAAATCTGCATTAGACTGCCCGAACTTTGCACAAAAGGACTAAATATAATTCTTACTCACAGTATAAGATTTCATAGTCTCCTGAATTAGACACAAGATACTGTGAATTAACAGACCAATCCAGATGAGTAATGAAGCTGGAATGACCCTACAAAGAGAAAAATACTGTATTAACTGCACTAACACTATCTCAAAATGTGACAGTATTAATACAGTGCTATATAACATGCTTAAGTTACTAATATTGAACTAGGAGAAAAAGGTTACTTACCGAACATTTGCCAATTCTTGTGTACTTTCTTCCATTTTCACTTACACCATATATATAAATACAGTTGTCATGGGAACCTATCGCCAAGAAATTTCCATCTATAAACACAAAAGTCAACTGTAAGTATTTCTGTAAGAAAGAACTTAAGAGAAGTTAGTGTGTCACGGGCAAGAGGAATTGCTCTATTTTTTCTTTTTCAGATGAATATTGATGCATGTTTCAAGTTTACAAAACAGCAAGTTTACGCAGCAAATATTACTCTTGAAATCACATGACACTTCTGGAAGCAGCCACAGTCCACTTAGGACTAACCTGATTGCAATAACCTGTGCAGTTAAGTTATATTCCGGTTTTTTCTTTCCAGTGAAACCATATTGAACATGTGTGGGAGTGAGGGAAGGAAAAGAAAACTAGAGCTTAAGACACCACCCATTCAGTGTTGCCAGTGTTTCATGGCGTTTTTATTTTCAACTTCAGTATGACAAGTGGGGAATTATTTTAAAACAAACCAAACCAAAATTTAATAACAAAAATTCAACACTTTTTTTTTTTTTTTAACCCAGTAAATAAATGCTCCCAAACCTGGTGAGTAACGCATTACAGACAGCTGTTCATTTCCATCTGTGTGTACAGTGACCAAGTCTTTTGTTTCTGTGTCAAACACAAACCACCTGTTGTAAATACAGAAAGAGGCCAATAAATCACTCCATAAGGCATTTAAATCTAATGTAATCTTGACCAACTTTTCTTCTGTCAAAATAGCGTAAGTTTTACACCAAAAAAAGAAAAACAGCAACTGCTACTTTGTTTGGCTTGTTTATACTTTAAGACAAAGATAGTTTCTTTCCCATGTTTTTTAATCAGAAAAACAATCAGACATTGACCTTGATATAAATCTTCAGATTTTAGTCTGTTCTACTATGTCATGCATTAGAATAAACATTACATATAATGACCTCCTTTAATACCCTTTCTCTGTGCTATGCTGATATTTAAATTGATGCCTACATTAAATCCTAGGGCAAAGGAAAACACAAGAAAGAATCAGGGCCATTCTCTTTTGTTGAAAGGCTAGCTTTTTTTCTTAAGTTATTTGATTTATTAACTTTTTAATTAATTTAATTACTTTTAAAGAACTAAAATTTAATTTGTGAAAATGTATAGACAGCATAAAGAGAAAATTTGCATTCAATACTTGCATCAAAAAGACTATGTAAAGCTTCCTTTCAAAGCTTCTCCTTTTGATTTACTTTGCCTTGTGACTAAAGCATATCCTTTATTTAGGACTGATATACAGCCTGAAACAATCTTGGCTCATAACCTCTAAGCATCCTATATGTTCTCCGTTAAGTGGAACTGTTTTCAATACTAACAGCAAAGTCTGCCCTCAAGTGACATTAAAGGGAAGGATGAAGTTACGGCAAAGGCACTCCCTCCTATGACAGACCTCCACCACTGACCAACTGCATGACTAAGGGCTCAATCTGCCCTGTAAAATGAAGATACCATCTTTCATCTTAGTTTTGTCTGTCTTGTTTATTCCTTACGCTCTTCAGACAGAACAAGTCTCTTAATATGCATTTTTACACTGTGTCTAGCACAGTGGAACATTTGTCAAATTTTTGTTACAGCCTTTTGTTGTCACTGCATTAGAGATAATAAACCACTCACTACATTTTCCAATGAGCAACTCCTTTAATATGCAATTTCCTCTACACTGCCCTACAGGCCTCAGAGGAGATCTCTAAATGTATCTGCAAAGTTAACCTGTTATCTCAAACTCCTTCTTTAATCTCTCCTTTGCCATGATGGACACAAAGATTTAACATGTAGGTCACTTATGGTGACAGCACCTCACATATATGGCCTCACTGATAACCTAGACATCTCCCCCTGTTCAAATCCACCTCCTCCCACTAATCTTAGACTGCTGCTCTCCCCGGGCAGAAACCATGTCTCAGCAAACAGAGGTATTGGTCTAAGGCTAGGGTTTCTAGGCACTAAGGCAACATAAATTTCACTCTGAAGTTCAACAGAAATGAATAGGAAATAAATACACGTCATGCATACATCTGCAAAACAAGATCATGAACTTGTATGTGATGTGGAAATATCATATAGTGTTCGGTGGTGCCTCAGGTGTAGCTCTGTGCATCTTACCTTCCAGTCAGCGTCCCTACTGCAACAACAGATGCTGAGGGGTGAAAACCTGAAGACTGTGCTGGATCCTAAAATGTTTCAGAAGGAAGAACACTTTTTTTACCAGTCCAAGTTATAACAGAAACACAGTTCGATTATCCATCTTGGGAGCAGAGTAAGTGTGTCTTGTTTGGTTTGGGGTTTAGTGTTTTGTTTTGGGGTTAGTTTTTTTTCCCTCTTAAATACAATCTTGAGACAAAAAAGCATTTTTAACTGATTGAAATATTATCTAATAGATTCCCATCCCCCTCCACACAAGGCCATTGTTTTTTTTCTTCACTATCTAAAAATAACTTGGCAAGCTATTTCGTAACAATAACATTGGCAAAGGCAGCTTCTCAACAAATCACAAACAAGTAAGAGATAAAAATAACTTCTTAAATTAGACCTGAACTAAGAATTAAGTACCAAAGCTGCGGTTTACCTACTGTCTAAAGGACAAGCAAGTATTCAACAAAGGTATGTACCACTTTGTGTGGAGCGGTAGAGTCTAGCTTCTATGCACACTGACACCTTTTTCAGCGTCTACCAGTTGCAGCTTAGTGGGAGATTAAGGACATAAACTGGGTTTCTTATTTTGATATGCTATTTTAAAACATTTTACTTTGTATAGTGTATTATTATGGGACATTTTAAAACACTTTACTATGTAGACTGTATTATTATGGAGACAGAATTACAGTATTATTATGCAGCTAGAATTGCAGTGGTTTTCTTACAATTTAAACATATGCCTAAAAAAACAGGTAAGCATTTTCTAATACTTGTTCAGTTACAAAGAATGAGCTCCAGAACCCTTCATATTATTGCAGAAAGTCACAAAATAAATAGCTTCCGCCCACCCCCCCCTTTCTGATGCATTTTAAAGTTATTTTTGGCAGGGAAAAAAAAATAAACATCCAGCAATATATCTCACAGAAATGCTTACCTCCTGGATTTTCTACATTCTAAACCAGTATCACATTGTAGCTGTTTTAGTAAATTTGTTCACATTTCTACCAATTTGTAATTACTACCCCTAAAGGCTAGGTATAAGGAATATGCTCATTACTTCTAAACAAGTGACTAATTTCAGAGATGTTACTAACACTCAAGAAATGTCAGAGAATTGCTGAGATACAGGATTCCTATATGCATGTTCTAATCCACTTCAGTATTCCAGAAAGGAAAATCTGCTAATTTTTTGAAAGTATAATTTCGTAGTGAATGCTAAAATATTCCCCTGAATAAACCGGAGATTCAAACAGTGCATGTAATCTGAGCAGTAACTTGTACTCATAACCACATTAAAAAGATTTTACATAGATCTCTATGACAAAAATAGGTTAACATGAAATTATTTATTTACTCATAATGAATCACTGATTTATGAAACAGTCTCAGACATTTCAAGTGATTAATAAGGAGATTTTTGTCAAGACTGATAATAGAAATCTTGTCTTGATGAAGCAGTGTGTACTTGGAGGGGAAAAGAAATAAATCTAAGTCTAGCTTAACAGCCCTACTGCTGTTGCCATCAACCTTTTCAAAAGAATCCGGGTAAATAAAGCAGTTTCTTAAATGTTTCAATAACAACAGTTCCTTAGAGAATGCCTCATATTTGAAAAACCACAGCTAAGTATTAATTGAAGCCCACTGTAAGTCATAATAAGCTAAATTCCAGCTCGGTTTTTCAGAGGACACAAAGAATAATACAATGGAAATTATATCCTTTTTTGAGTTGATTACTTAAGTAACTTTATTTCTAAGACAACAGCTTATCTGATTAATAGATTTGTTCCTGTTCCTCATATTGTACTTATCTCCACACTAATGATGTTTCACTATCAAACCAAACTTCTAAATGCTCTTTTCTTTAAACTGCAAAAAAGTGCCAAATTTTGCACTTCAATGACTATAGGCCCTTATCAGTATATCCTTCTGTAATGAGAAACATATGAGAAGTACTAGCTTCTTGCTCTCCCAGTGGTTTTGATCATGCACACAAGTATACAAAAACACATTTAAACTGAGCAAAGGATCACAGCAGTACCTGAAATTGAATCAAACAATGAAATCTTTTTTTGACAAAAAAGAAACTTTTTAGGAAAGCATAAAAGGTGGTACCAATGGTTTTACTCTCCACTTCAGGGTATTTATAAACAAGGCTTGCACAAAACCAGTCATGCACTATTTCTAAATAATCAAGTGAAATCTCCACAATAAAACCCTATGCTGAAGACCAGAAAGGTCTATGTAAAAGTTTCCAGTTGTATCTTTGTTTGAGCCACTCTGAATTTCATGTGAAGGATATCTGCAATCTAGTGTGTTTGCATTCCTTACTGTACAATACAGTGCACTGTTATTGCTGTTTTTCAGAACAAAGAAGGCATGGGGTTATCTTTTCTTAGAGAGTTTACCAAGACAGGTCCAGGTAAATTTGGTTTGTAACTGCTCACTGGATTCTAAAAATATGTTTTATTATTGAAGTTCATAACCCAAGCCTGCTGCTATCTATTTGATCTTGCATTTGATGTCCTGGTAGCAGTTCAAGAGATATGCAAGCACATTAAGATTTTGGTACATCTCAAGGTTTGACCATTCCCCTGAGGCCCAACTACAGCATTCTTAAAGAATGAAGGAGAGAGAGTCCAAATCACATTAACATATCTTAAGCCCTAAAATTATCAGAAGGTAGGAAAATGCAGTTATCTGCCTGATTCTCAGGCCAAACCCTTACTATTATTGGTTCCTTTTTTTTTTTTTTTTTTGACGAATGAAAGAACTACTTTTATTTTCCTTTCTATTAAGTTCTTATGCTACAGGCCAATCTGTCTTTATAACCAAGGCACTGAACTATGGAAACACAGCTCCATCTGTGGGGCACCAGAACTGTTGATCTGGTCTCTTCAATTAATTTAGAACTCAACAAAAATATGTACCTTAGAACATATGACCTTGGTTAGACAGAATAAATTCAATTTTCCACATTCACGAAGCAAGGATGATTTACCAAGTCCATATCTCTGGGGTGGGATACTATGAAAGACTGGCAAATGCTGTTCTGTTAAGACTGCTTCAACCTGATGCAGCAGCATACACTTCTTGCAGATGTAATATATTTCAAAAGTCTTATCAACATGAGTTTTAAGGCCCCCAAACCACACTTCTGTATAACATAGGACATGGATTCATATAACCTAGGGTTATAATTCTTGGTTTTAAGAGTTTTACATCCATTTTCAGAAAGACAAATTTTATTACTCTCTTTTTTTTTTCCCCCTCAATACTTGAAGACATTTTTAATCAATTATCTTTTGAAAACCTAAATTACTTGAGAAGTTCTATAAGAGCAGAGTTGTGTTTAATAAATCTGTACCTCTATAATCTTGTTCCAGATAGGATGATGAGTGGTTGCATCCCAGAGAGTAATGTGTTTGTCGTGTCCACAAGTGAAGAACTGAGGTTTAGAGGAATGGACTGCAAGTCCCCAGAGCTCATCAGTGTGACCCTACACAAGCAGAAATAGTTCTTGACAAGAAGGACGGCACCATCATAACTAAACATGTTTAAACAGGATTAAAATTACTAAACTATATATTAAAGCATTATAAAAATATGTTGGCTTAGATAGATGCATATTTATAATATTATTTATTGCCAAAACTACTGCAATAATGAATCAAATAGATACATGTCTATGAAACTTAACTTTAGGCAATTTGCTGCTATTACACACTTCGAAAGGTTCTTGTAAGGCAACAGCTTACCTGGGTAATGGGGAAAAAATCTCCTGATAGTGTGCCCTGCAGGACGAAGTTTCTGGTGGTTCCTATTAATACAACATCCCCTTTTCCCTCTGCTACAGTTCTTACTGGACCAAACTGCTCTGGAATCTGTGGTCATAACAGACAAACAGATAAATCAGACAATTTGTGAAGTGTTCCTGTTTTTAAAGACATGTGGCCTAGCAAATGCATTTTAATAAATGCTGCATAGAGAAGAAATTAATGAATATATATGCCTGACTTTCAAAAGTTTGTAACAACTTGCATCAGCTCAATAATGATCTTTATAACACTACAAGAAAAGACATCCTTATCTACAGAACACTGTACAGTTAAACCAAGTATTTCAACATACAGAAGTTCCTTCATGCTGTGTTGACTCAATCGTATTTTAATTGCAGCTGTGACATTTCTACATTTCTATTCAGAGCTAGTGTCAGGCTTTGTATCACTAGTACTTTCCTGCAATGAATGTTTCTTTAATTGAAGCCTATGTTCTGAAAGAGTCAGTGCCAATCTCCAATATAAAATTCTACATCCTCCCTTGAACTTAAAATAACAAGGAATACCACTGTATGAACAAATAAATGAAAAAGAAGGATGCCATGGCTGGAAACAGCACAAGCAGCATATACCTTGAGCTGTGTGAAAACCTAAATTACCAAAACAGACATGTCATTCCAGTTGCACATACATTTGCAACATTTAATACCATATAGTAGAGTTAAAACCCTTCCTCAGAGTTTTATGCTGACTTTTCTGTTACGTTCAGTATGTAAACAGCTATGCAGTTCTGTCCAAACAAATTCTGCTTTAGTCTTTTAGGTTTCTGCATAACAACAGAATTAATTTTTGGAATTTCTTTTTTAAATAAACCCCAACACTAACCAAGAAATTACTGAAAAAATGCAAGTACTAAAACCTCAAAAAAATCCTCATATCATTTTGGAAAGGAGGAAAGTACAAAACCATTTTGCTACTGTAATACCCTGAAGTGAAAAATTACCTCACCTTATTAATTGCAAAGAAAGAAAGAAATAATATGAAAAAGTATGAATACAAGATTTGTTTTCCAATTCCCATAGATCTTAAAAAGGAAATACTATGTTAATGAATAGACTATAACAGGAATCACCTGATGACTCAAATGATATTGCACTTTACCATTGATTTGGTTTCCCACAGAACACATACCCATAAAAAAAAAAAAAAAAATTATTTAAAAGGCTGTCTTCTGAAGACAGCTAAAATTTCATTTTGAGTAGCAGAATAATTTCAATATAGATGATACTACCTCAGTTTTATGAAGTTTTTGGTAATTTCCATTCCAAGATATCAGCTTTCGGTCTTTTCCACCTCCTGATACTAATGTGCCATCTCGCAGCATACACAGTGCAAATATTCCACCCTCATGTGCCCCTTGAACTGCATGGCTTATTCTGTTGGTACCTGGATAGAAGGAGAAAAGGCACTGCTACTGAAATACTCAGCTTAATAGCTCATTTTTTCCTTCCTCCCTCACCCCACCTTGTTTCTTTACTACCTGACAAGGATTGTATTAAAAAAATAATAATGGTGAGCATGGAGTGTTGCACCAAAATATGCAGGCCTGCAGAAGAGACTTAAGTAGTACATCTTAAGAGCACATTCCCCTAGTCTCAAAAATTACAAGTATACACACTCAGTGAAGTTCAAACACAAAGAAAAATAGGTTAATTTAAACCTTTTTGTGGGTGTTTAAGCTAAATCATTTGACATCTGCTACTGCAGTAGCCCTATGCATCTCATCAACAAAGAAACCATAACCCAGTCACTTGTTATCCTCCCATGATATTCCACAGCCTTCCAATGCCAAGCTTGTACCAAAACCCAACTAAGCTCAAGGTCTTTGTATACCTGGCAGAAAGTGCTGAATCACTCTCTAAAAGAGCCTGGATTTCTTTATTGACGAACATGGCTTGTTCAAGTATGTTCTTAAGACTCAAAACATTTTCAAAACCAACTACATTAGATTAAACATCTCTAATGAAGCATTACTATTATGAAGTATAAAGAAATGATTACTAATGATTCTATTACTGAAATATGCACCTTGCATCAAAGCTTGGCTAACTATGTTTAGCACAAGCAAGGGGCTGATGCAAATTAGGAAGAAACAACTAATTTTTCCTTTATAAATCCCACTTTCTATGCATGTTTAGGATGTTGCTGCTGTCTGCCTTCCAGCACGCATTGCCTTCTGCTGCCTAAAAAAAGTCATCTTATTAGAAAATGCTTTTTAGGAAGTTCATCCTATCTGGCTGTTCTTTTGAGATAAAGCTGAGGAATTCAATTAGGTCTGCATATATTTTAACTTGACTTTCTAGGAACACAAATACATCTATTTGTTGTCTTTTTTAAAGTGTATGTCAATAGGCATAATTTTTGCAAATTCTAGAGTGATAGTACAGGAGACTGCAGATCATCACTTATATTAACAGTACTTCTTGCTATCACACTGCTTAAGGAAAAGAACTCTTTCTGCATTTTTTAGATCAGTAAAAGGTATACATGCTAGCATGGCTGTGTGATTAAACATTTGACCATAGGGAGCACATTCTATAGGATTTTGTGCTCTAGCAGTAAGGTATGTGTTTGTCAGTTCTTTAGGAGCTTATGGAGGAGAATCCAGACATAATGTGCCAGATTGGTCTTGGGAAAGAACTCCAGATAAGTAAAATTTATTCTTCTGAAAATGAGGCTGCACTCATGTAAAAATTCACAGCATTGTATTACAGTTTCACTAATAGCTTAAATCTTGCCTTACCTTTCCCCCAGACCAAAATGTTTCCACTTGAGTCTCCTGTAATAGTATCACCATTTTCAGAAAAGGTCACACACAGGACAAACTTTGGCTTCTCTTGTTTCTGCATGGTTATGAAAAATATACACTCACAGCAACACACATTTATTTTAACATTACACACTTGAGTAATTTAGTTTAGCCTTATACAGCTCTATTATTACTTAAATACCTACACAGGAGTTACAACACATTTCTACAGTCTAAACACTTGTCCATGCAAGGGCAAAAGATGCACCAGCTGAGGTTGGTGGCCCAATCCTGCACCCTTTAATTACAAGTTCCAGATAGAGCGAGTGATAAGACCTTGTCAACTTTTAACACTAGATGAAGAATGCTCTGAGATAAATCAAATCCCCCAAATTGTGCATAACCCTAAAGGCTTTAAGTATTTAGAAGTGGCCAAAGATGCAAACAAGCTTTATTATTGTAATTTTTAACTCCAAAGTTTCTAGAAGAATATTATTAGAGAGTTTGACTGTAGATAAGAATTAAGAAATCATCTGCTGAAAGAATCTTAAAGCTCAGTAAAGGAAACGTTGCTTCAACACCCTGCATTTAAGATACTGATGGCCATAAAACAGTGTGATGTAGAGCAAGGAAAGAAAATTCACTAGCTAGTAGCTTCTAAGGACATTACTTACAACGTTTGTTGGCTACCAGTGTGTATAGCCTTTCCCTCCGTCAGACTAAGAACTGTGCTCAACTAGGGCCACCACACTTTTCCATTAGCAACAACCATTGAGAATAACAGAGCCATAACAGAGACAGAAATCTGTCCAAGCAGCTTAGGAGTTAAAAATGAATGAATATTAAAATAAAATAGAACAAAATTTAAATGTTATCTCAGCATTTCCTCCTGATTTCACACAGAATATATTAACTGACAATGCAAAACAGTTGCTTTGACTATTCTTGCGAGCCACGACTCCACAAGCAACTAACTAAACCCTACTGTAGTTATCTGCAGTCACTGCACATATCCTCACTTGTGCATGCAACTGCCGTAGAGCTTATATATATTTAAGAACAAAACCAAATCAGGACCTTGAAATTAGTTACATTTACCAAATAGTGGGCAGCTCAACTTGTATTTGTATTACATACATGCATATATCTGAGCAGAACAGAGGAAAAGGTAAGAACATTCATACAGAATATTCATATTCACATAATTTGTGTGGCTTTGCAACTGTTTCTTCTGACAAAATAAAAAAAAAAGAAAAAAAAGAAAACCTGTGGTAATTTTATTTTATGTAGGGGAGAACAGGACAGGACAGGATGGACGGGGGCAACCTGGCATAAAGAGTATAGGAAAAAGAATGCAGGGAAAAAAATGTTAATTATATTTCAGAACATTATTGTGGAAGTTTTACCCATGGAAATGTTCTCTGTGCCATACCATGAATACAACTAGAGCTTCTGCAAAATTTCAGGTTTCATAATGATCAGTTGTTATTACCACTTACTATTAACATAAAATTAAGGAAATACATTACCTCAAATAATCCTTGCTTTTTAATAAGGGAATTCCCTTCTAGTGTCCAAAAATAAAGGTGTGACTTTCCACAAGTAACTATTATATTTGTATCAGTAGGGTGAAAATCTGCAGCAAATACAGCCTCATTAGAGCACTTGGAAGGAAAAAGAAAAACATTGTATCAAAATTTAAAACTCAAAGAAAAACACTATAAAATGGTTCTCTAGTTATATGAACTGATAACTCTCAGTACAATACAAATTCTGAACTATTCATTAACACAGCAGAATTTGGTAGAATACTTTGAAGTCAGAGTATTTTAGGATTTTATAAGTTAGAATCACAAGTTATCCTTCAAAACCATGTCAGGCAATGAAAAGTTTAGTTTAACACACTTAAAGATCAGTTTAAGACATTTCATTTAGGTGCATGCTCTTGTCACTGCTGCCTTGACTTTTCTAATCCATTCTAAAATGACAACAATAGCAAAATTAAAAACAAAACCCCAAACTATTGGGATAATCTCAACAGAGAGAAAATATTCCCTTCCCTCATGTTCTTTGCCTTTTATAAGATGAAAGTTTTAAAAAGGCACAAAAAGTTAAAGATAGAAAGACATTTTAGACAAGAAATCCAGATCTACATACAAGCAAGTAGTACTAAATATCTTATTGCAACACCTTGACATCTGCCAGCTTTTCTTCTTTCTGCCAGTCCCACACAGAAAGCACATGGTCATTTGAGTCATCCACAGAGCACAGGCTACTTCCTCCATTCTGAGGAAGAACATGTTATATATTAATGCATAGCCCAACCAACATGACAGACATAGAAATACACATTCAAAATAATTAATACTTCGGTGTAGGTGAAAATATTTAGATCTATTTACACTTTAATTACTATACTTGTAAGTTATCCCACAGATCTTCATGAAATATAATAATTTGTAAGGTCATTGAAAAATAGGGCTAAAAAGAGATCTAGAAGAGGAACTCGTGCAAACTGCAGTCCTTGTCACAATGATGTAAGTTATCTCTTTTGAGACATCCAGTGATAGAAATTACAAAGGCAAATGACACATCATTTTCTATTCTATTAAAAAAGCTTTTTCTGATAATTATATTGAGCTTCTTTCTTTGTAATTGTAATCCAATTACTTCTCAGATCTGGAATGGACTCAGGGAAAAACATTACTCTTCATAAAGGAATAACTGATCATCGTAGAAAATCAGAAAACTACTTATTCCTGATAGATATCTTTTTTTATAGTTTTGTCTATTATCAGTCTTTTCATATCTTACTGGACACTAATTACTTTAATCTTTCTTCATGCACCATATTTCCTAGACATCTTCTGGTTAGTACCCATTTTTCAGATCTGTGAATCCAAAATCCAGATTAAGAACTCCAATTGTGATTTCTGCCTGAACTGAGAGAGAATGACTGACATCAGTCTCACTAGTGATGGGAACTGCTGTACAAACACCAGATCTTTCTTCCAAACAGTAGGTATCTGGCAGGTACTTTTTGGACCATTTTTCCCAATTTCTTTTGGTGTTTACTTCTAGCTGCATGTCCAGAGTGGAATAAACCATCACGTAATGCCTAATTGCTTTCCAACCCACTCAAATATGATTTCTGTAGCCTCCTGGCATCAGCTACATTAGCTTTGAGTGCAGATGAGCTTGCTGAACAGACTGAGGCTGTGGTTACACAAGCAGTCCTTTGGCAGCAAACAGTCCTTCCTCTGCTACCTACAGCACAGCTGCTTGCTGCTGCCTTTAGCTAAGGCACCACAAAAGTCTGGGCTATCATATAGTGAGCCTGTTTGGAGAACAGATCAATACTGGGAGAAAAGAAGACCCAAGCAAAACCTGCTTAATTTTGTTTCTACGTGAGGTTGCTTGCTTGTTTTCCTGATGAATGAGGCCCCCAATACACATTTCAGACACAGTTACAAAAATAACTGTGCCAAGGCAACTCAGGAGATGGGACAGAGACAGGGCTGAGTGGCCTGAAGAGACGGCTGTCTAAAATGAGATAAGCAGTACTGCTACAGGATGGGAAGTGATGCTCAAGACTTGCCGAGCTCTAACTGTGAAATCACAGCATAAAGAAAATATAGTAAACACTTTCTTCTGGCATCTATCAGGAAGAATCCTCCACTAAGTACCTATTTCTTCCTCCAGGGAGATATTTAGAGTATTTCCTTGTCACTACTTTTTATTTATCCTTCAAAGGTCATCTTGAACTGTGTTAGCTTTAGCTTTTGTATTCTTCACCAACTCCCCCAATTCACTCATGTCTCTTCTACTTTCTATACAATATTGTCATCAACAGATTTCAAGTAATTGTGGAAACTCTTACTGAAGTACATTTTGCCTAGGGAATACACCATTTAGCCCTCTACTTTCTAAAAATGTTAAGACAATTGGACACAATCACATACACTGCTTATGGATTCCGTTCTACATGAAGGGCTTCTAGACTCACACATGTCAGGTTACAGGCTCATCTTTTCATATGGGACTTGAATTCTGCCTATGTCATCTTTTTTTACCTTCCTGATAGACCAGAGTTCAAAGGATGGTGCCAAGAGGCTAAAACCAGGAATCTAATTCTTTACAATCCTTTACCCATATGCCTTTATTGCTTTCAAGCAAAAGATTTTGCTTCTCTTATGGGAGCTCCCATTTTTTAAATCCAAAATCAGTGGTACAGGCCATTCTAAAGGTCTTACATTAGTCATTTTTAGACATAGTGAGGAGGCTAAAGGATGCAGATAGAGTATGCAGTAAGGATACTGAAATTTCAAGAACACAAATTTTTTTGCAACTCTGTGTCCCTGAAGAAATTAATTGCATATTATGAAAAGCACAATGCCTATCTCTGAGACTGCTGAGATACTGCTAACTTTAATAGCATCATAAACCGTTGAAAACAACTGGGTTGCAAGCTTTCTTCCTCTAGAGAGGAAACTAAGAGAAAAGACATCTTGGAGTTTGTTTTGATCAAGGAAGCTAAATTTGAAAGACTTCAAGGACCTTTTCAGCAAAGATTCTTAACATTACTATTCATTCACTTTACTTACAGATTTAGAAAAAGCAATGCAAGTGACAGCTCGGTCAAAAAACCCCATTCCAATGACATGCAGTGTATTCAGAGTTACGGAATCCCAGACACGCACATGTGGTGGCAATTGCTATAAAACAGACAGAAAAAAACAGCTGAAACAATGGTGGCAAAAAAAACCTATCAGGATTTTAAAAAATAGTAATTCATCAAAAAAACCCCATTTTATCACAATTTAAGATACAAAACTGATCATAAGTCCTCTAGATTCACCCATGTAAGCACAGATACACTATAACTGATTCGCTGATTACTGTGCCTAGGACCAGTACCTTAGACTGATTATCCAGAGCATACAACACGTCAGGTCTCAGTGATACCAGTTAGTTCACTGAAGTTAACAGAAACTGAGACATTCTTCATTAAGTGAAAATTGTTGATGAACTTGTACCATGAGGCTTACTTGTAGGTCCAGGATCATCAGTTTAAATTGTAGTAACCAAGATAACTCTGGTCAACATCAAAAAGGAAATGCAAAAAGAAGCTTAAGAATTTCTAAAATGTAATTAATTCCCATGTCATACAAATGTCTGTGAAAAAGAACTGTATCTTCAGACTCTTCTTTACAACTGCAATCAGAACTAGACTGCTATTTGTACGTAAAAATCAAGTTATACACAACGGCCCAAGATCAATCCTCTTTGAAAGCTACATGGTTCCCCCTTCCTCCCCTCTGTCTTTGACCTTGTATAGCACAGAGCCCCACACCGGCTCAGCCTCATGGAGACAAAAATGCTTCTCAGGTCCACTAGAGGGAACCCCAGGAAGGACTTGCTGATAAGGTTTCCTTTCAAAAATAGGAGTTTAACACAGTGCTATCAACCTTTGCAAGGAAAACAACAAGGGCGGTGTTTTAGTTCCCTTTTTTTCCCTACCCTTTTAAATAAAATAAATTTGGTTTATTACAATATCAGGAAAAAACAAAACAAAACACAACAGCCATCAGTCTTTCTTGCTCGTAAGTAATGAAATAGCTCTTAACATAAATAAATATATGAAAACAAGAATTCAAGGCCTCTCCAATACCTCAGTTACATAAACGGCTTTTATATAAGCTTTGCTATATATCACATTCCCCTCAAGTGTAAACATCAAACCTGTAGATTTTATTTCACAAAAAAATGGTAATTATATTTCTGAAGTTAAAAAAATAAATACCAGCAACTTCTACACACAATAAAATTAAATAGTTTATGTTAGTCGACTAAGTTATCTTTGCATAAATCTTATATTGCATAACTGGGATTTTCTTTTCCTCATTTAAAGTAGTTTTTAATCCTAAAGTTCTTCTTTGACATCTACCAAAAAAATCACAACAGCTTTGCTGTGACATCAGCTGCATACTCTGCTTTCCTCATACGTTTCCTGCCTCTGCTTGTACCCAATTCTTCCTCACTTGTCTTAGCTCTTCAAAGCAATTTTCGTTTTACTCTGTTCAAATAAATTCCTAGCCTACAGCTAAGCTTTACAATAATACAGGTAATAACTGAGAGAAAAATATTCTTGCCTCGATGATGGCAAGAATTTTTATTTTTTTTTTTCCAGCAAATAACTCAAAGCAATCTTTATTTATGTTTTACTTTTGGTAGCTGTGGTAACAAATGAAGTTGCATACTGTACAGTTTAATCTCTGCTCCTCCCCTTCCTTTTCCTAATATCCATCTGATCTCTCAAATCTCTTTTGTAGCCTCACCCTTTTATATCTCCTTTGGAGATCATCTCCAAGTTATCCTTCAGTCTGTGAAAGTAACGGAACAAGTAACCACTGACCAATCTTGATAATGGAACTGGGTAACTGATAGTATGCAATAGGCACTCTCAAATTATTTTTCCTTACTTTCAGTCCTAAAACATAAGACCAATTTAACTACAACATGAGAAGAATATAGCATGAATCTTCTCAATAACATATTCTTATGAAATAGAAGCAACAATACGTCAGCAAAGGAATCACTCACTTTTCCATCCTTGGATGTCCCTGCAACTTGACCTGTTGCGATAGTGATCCTATCAGGATGGACAGCCAGGCTAAAAAAGGAGAGAGGCCAAACCTATATAAGCTTATAATAAATAGCCCTATTTTAGTCACATAAAGCACATAGCAGACATGTAAGCATTTTTAAAATATAAACCCAGAACTCACAAAATAATTTTCATGCTCTTTTATTCAGAAAACTTCCTTCCTTATAAACAAGACAGTAATTTCAGTCCTAATACCCCAAAACATGTATCAGACAAACCCCAGTCTCACTCATGTTGGGATTTATCTCACCAAGATTTAAATGACAGCAGTTTATTTTACCAGGAGTTTACAACTTGAGCTAGTTATCTAATTTCAGTCATCTCTAATCAGAGGCTCCACAGATATGGTCAGTACAGTCAATGCTGCCTAGTGACAATCTTCCAGACCAAACAGATGTATCTTCTCAAACACTCCTCTTCGGACTGTATTGATCAGATACGCTCAGTGATTTTATAGGGAGGTACCAACTTCCCTTATTACTTTTCAGGTAAAAAATGTCCTTCAGTAAGCAAGAACAGGATACAGAAATTAGGAATTTTGATTCTAAAATTAAACTGGTATTTTAAACCTGTGATCAATGTTAACTTATGTCTCTAAGAAAAAGCAATCTAAAATTTGTATTAAAGCCTGGAGTACAGTCTATTTTTGCCCTAAATCCTCACAATTCTTTTTTCACTACACCTGCTTTGCATACAGTTCTAGAAGCCAAGTACCCTGCAAAATGAACTGTGGCAATAATACATTCAGCTTTATAATGCAGAAAGGTATCCTCTTTCCAGTAAACCTGAAAGCTTCGAAATAATCTAAGCGAGTCAGAAAATTTGAAAGAAAAAATAAGATGGAACAGATCCAAGTTTAAAATCTTGTAAAACAACTAGATTATACAAATAACTCAATTTTATGAAACACGCTCACAAGATTATCAGGCTTATATCTGGCTTTGAGGGACAACAGGTGTTTCATAATGCTTAATCTGAAGAAGGATGTCAAACTAACTTCATACATTAGGGCCCATCACATAATCCAGATGCTCTTTTTGAGCACTGATACTCTCAAGATATATGGTTATTTAGATTTCAATTTAATGATACTGGTATTTCCTGGTATCTAGTATCTTTTAAGCTTCAACACAGTTAAATCAGTTTGAAGCTGAAGCTGGCATGCTTGCATGGCAGCAGACAAACCAGGCTCCTCAGGACTAGTTTACAGGGTATCTGCCATGATGTAGACATACCTGAAGACTACAAGGAGGACTGCAGATGAGATTAAACCTGTTTCTTTATTTAGATTGAGCCTAAAGGACCTGTATCTGGAACCCAGACCCAGGTGAAGATGACTAATTCAATCCCACTTAAAAAAGGGAAGGAGAAAAGTCTGAAGAAGTTAATGTTAAACCATCCTAAAAGCACAGTAATGAAAATGAGTAGATCTACCCTGAATACTGTTTTGTTAAGAAAAAAGGAAGATTATTAGGTGACTTACCACTTGACATCGTCATTATGACCAGTGTAATGTCTCTGCAGTTGCTCTTCAACATTGTATAACACAACTACAGATGCGATGAAATACACGGTTTCACCCGTTGGAAGAAGATACAGATTACTGCGGCAATCCCGACCCCTATATCCGTAGCTAGCATGTTGGTCAAGCTGCAACAACATTATCTACCAATGAAGAATGTTAAAAATAATGAAAACCAAAATGGATTCTCTGCCCCTCTATTTCCTGAAGTCTGCACCTCTTGGCTTGAGCACAGCTTTAACACTTGCCAGCCTTCACAACTCCCTTACTAGAGACCTAATGAGTTACTAAAAACCTATACTTCTCCTACAGAAAATAAATGGTAAATAAGACAGTAATTTGTAGACTGACTATCCCTTCATTATCCTCTGGAATTTGCGGAATGCCAGACTAAGGCAATATTAATTTTGTCCCAAGTGTATTTACTCTTTATACTGCTTGACTAATTAAAATAAAAATTTAGACTTGACGGAAACACTAATAAGTCATTCAGTACAACTCCCTGCATTACATTAGGATTGATTGCATTATCCTGTGTGAAGGTTGACTGATTTCATTATTCTGGGCATTACCAGCCAGATGGATACAAAACTGTAAAAGGGTTACATCACCCCTTCCAATTTATTTTCGTAGTATTTTAAAGGCAGTGGCCCAGATTCTGATGTTAGTCATATCAATACTAATCTGAAGTTAATCCAATGAAATAACTGGAATTAATTCAGATATAATCTCATTTAGACTGAATGTTAATTCAGCCAAATTATGTAGTTTTATTCTTCTGAAGAGTCATTAGGGACTTGGAACTATTTTAGCTTTCCTTTTTTACAGGAACTGCGAGAAACAGCATTAGCAGAATTCTGGCAAAACAGGACTGCATTCTAATTCAGTCAGTATGGAGAAACTGGCTGTGAGAAATATATGGAGAAGTCCTGAAACCCCAATTATATGATATTAAGAAGATACTTGTGTGCTATTCTCTGTAGTCAATAATAACTGAGTCAAGCGAAAATTCTCATGTTAACATTATTCAAGAAGCAAAGTCAATAGCTATCTTATTTAAATTTAGAAGCAACAGCTTGCTGTTTCTTTCCCAGTAAATGCAGAAGTAGTGCTGCATACCAACCATCAAGATGTGCATTCAAAAATACAGCTTATGGACTCACAAATTGAAATATTTCAGCCAAAGTTCCTTCAAGTTTGAGGTATTAGAATTTGAAGACATGGAAACAGCAATATCTCCAAATTACAAAGCATTCACTATCAATTTTGAACCTATCTGTAATGGTTAGAGTTAACTACTCTAAACTGCTGGACAATATTTGTTTAAATTTATTTTTCCCTGTAAGCCCAGATACCATTACCAACTGAAGCCAACATAAAATACCCATAATTCAACAATATATAATCAAGTTTACAATGAAGAAGCAGTTGAAGCTAGCATAAAAAATTGAACTTTTTTAAAAAGTGAAGTAAAAACATTATATAGACATTCATAAAGAACAAATCTCAGTGCACAAAAATAGCTATTAAATGAGAAAGATTACATTCTTTAGGGAAAATCCCCTTTCTTTACAATTCTTCCAGAGGGGAACAATGCTGCATTCAACCCTTCGTATGATTGCTGTTGTCAAACACTCAGTTTCTTTCTATCAGCCTTTTTTCTCAGATGCAAACTCCTGGGGTTGATCTCTCCTTCTCCTCACTCTTTCCCACACTCCGATTCAGTGGCTTCAAGTTGGATTTAGTAAGTTGGCACTTCAGGAAATGTTATCTTGACCTTTTATTTTCATTTGGCCTGTAGCTTTTGTTTCAAACCTCCTGCTTGCCAAGTGAGCTGGTCTCAAATGGATCTGTGCAGACCACTGCTCCCACCCCAACGTTCCCAGTGCTGATTTCTCACTCAGATTTTACCACCGCTGCTCCAGCCCTCACGCTTCATCACTCAGCATTTCTGTTTCTTCATGCCTGATTATATCTGATGTGCTCTTAACCTTTTTCAGCTTACCCAGATACCTGCTAACATGATCGTAAAACCCTTTATGGTTCAGGTATCCCTGAAATCTATACACATTAGATTTTCATCCTCTTGTTTCCCATTACAGTCTGCTTTGCCCTTTCCATTTGTCCATCTCATCTCCAATATCCTGTTTTTCTGTCCCCATTTTTACATTATAAAGCATTTCTGGCTGTAACCCCACAGCCAGGCTGATTCGTCTGCTACAAAGATTTGTCTTCTACTCCACTTTGGTTATCATCCAATCAAACAGCCCAGCTTCCCCAATGTAACTGGAACGAATGCCTGCAATATTGGTAGGTTTTCTGGAGTCTTCACCTTTCTCCTTAAATTATTTTATGCTTCTCTCCCGAGCTTTTCTTCTCATTATTATAGTCAGTAAATTGGGCATTATTTTTTCTCTCATTTTTTTTTGGTTGTTTTTTGTGGTGATTGGTTTATTTTGTTGTTGGTTGTTTCAGGCTTTTGTTTTGGGCTTGCTTTGTTTGTTGGGGCTTTTTTTTAGCATCTTTCATATAATTTCCATATACCTTTCATACACCTTTATTGGGCATAACTTTTAAGTATGGATATCATGATTGGGTTTAACTGCAAATAAATTAGAATCTGAAAAAGTTTGCATGGTATTTTTGGAAAAATATACATCCTCCTCAGTAGCCATTTAGGGTTAGTTAGATCATTTTATTAATAAATACCTTCTTGATTCACAGACAACCTTTATATATAGGATTCTGCTGGGTATACAGATACACACCAGAAAGGATGTATGAAAATTCAGGCTAATAATACTACTACATCTGGCAAATATAACAAGCTTAAGCTTATCAATAAGCTTAAGTAAGAAACTAATGAGACTGAAATTATGACCTACTCTAATTATCACTTCTTATAATAGTCTGAAATATTAACTTCAGCTTCCACCTACACACTGCTAATGACAATCTGTTTTGTGTCCTGGTTGGTTTTTTTGCTGTTTCAGCAAGCATCATGACACTTTGTCCTGTATGATCCTTAGGCCCCCTTAAGCAAGGTGCCCCTTACAAGTATAAAAAGACATCATTCAATTCTGTTGCGATATATGGAGTGAGCCTGTACAACAGTTAGATGGTAAAATGCTTCATGCAGTATTTATCATTCTAATCTCAGCTGTTTTATTAATTTTATGGATTTTTGGGGTTTTAACTAATCTTCAGTTATTTCTGTATGCATTATCTATGCAGTTCCAGCAGAGTGGAGTAGAACCTACAGGCTCAGCTGCAATAGAAATGACAAGAACGGTTACTAAATCTGTCATTAATCTCCTGTGAATACAATGGGACTTTTGGAAACTCTCTGTGTGCACTCTGAAGCCACATGCAGTTCTATTTATACAACTCCAAAAAAGACTATATGCAGCCTGTCTTCTTTTTTGTGAAGACAAAGCAACTTCCTATTTGCACTGTTTAGTATCAAAAAAAAAAAAAAGGTCTTTTTCTTAAAATAGAAAACCTTATGAATACTTCATTTCTCTAAAGATAGTGGATATCAGACTAAGATCTTGTTGTGTTCATAGCTTATCTCAGATAATCTATTACTAAGATTACAGAAAGCTGAAACATTTCTTTTTTCAATAAAGACTGTATTTTCTTTTTACACTTAAAAGTGAAATGTGAAGATTTCTGTATGTAATGAAACGCAGATTTCTTAAAAAGTCTATAATTATGTCCACTCATAGAAGTCAGTGGAAAATTCTGGTTGTTCATTGTTTATGGTGCTTAAACACAGTTTAAAATCTACATTCAAACATTATTTTATATACGGTAGCTTATGAATTTAATTGCTAAGCACCTATCGGTTGCAAAACACTCTTCAGTTCAGGGCTTATTTAAGTACTGTAGTTGATTACAGCTTCTTCTAAAGCACAATGGTGCACATTTTATAAAACACAATTTAAAATGACAGATTACTGCTGAGAATCAGCAAAAAACCTGAGCTTGTTTTATGCATACTTTAATTAATAATCACAGCTCCCTACATTCTTGCAATATGCCTAGCTTAATCTTTAGCTAATTGGCATGCTTCAGACTTAACCTTCAGGCAACATTTAAGCAAAATCTTTAAGCTGCCACTCTTTACTTCACAAGGGTACAGCACTGCAGCCTCGAGAAATTAACACCTATTTACATTGGAATGTTGCTTCAGTAATGAAATGAACCCATGAGCTTCATTTTGCCACATTTCAGCTTGAATAACTATTTAAAACAAATCATTAAGAAATTACTGATTTCCAGTAGTCCTCTAGCACAGAAAGGATACACCCATTCCAGCTTAAGCCTCTTGGCTGGTAGTTCTACTTTTGCTTCCAAATTGTAAGATTCCACTTGCTCTTTGGGCATGTACATGGTAACAGGACGTCCACGAAGAAACATTTTTACATATCCTTCCTCTACAAAAGGTCAGAAATGTTTAATGTTACACAAAAAACCCATCAGTGGAGAACTCCCATGCTCCTCCATTCCTTCCCACTTAACAGTCTGGTGTGTTACAATTACAGAACAACATGCAATCTCAAACTTAGAAATTAAGCAGTACTTCTTTTTTCCTAATCAAAATAACTAAGCGGATTTTTTTTGGTTTTGAACGTTCAAAGTCTTTTTCCTCTAAATATGTTGAGCAGCAGAATTAGAACTAAACAATGTCATGAAGGGCTACAGAACTGAAAGGACTGAAATCAAAACCTTTTTGGTGAAAAATAATGTTACAATATTACATTTTTTAAATACTAAAAATAAAGGGAAAACATCAAAGATTACAATTAACGCAGAAATACCACTTAAATTAATTTTATTTTTTAATCAATATTTACAGTTGAGCATCAGCATCTAAAGTATTTTTCAACACCCAGTCGCATTCTTTGCATCTCAGTGTAAAGATATGCTTTACACTTGATACAGTGTTAGAGATACATTCGAGGATAAGGAACACAAACAGTAAGTAAAAGGAATCATGCTGATGTACATGCAGAAAAAGACACATGCTTTAAGAATTACTAAGCATTGAAAAAAGGAATGACAACATTGACAGCACATTAAGAGAAAGAAAAAAGACATACAGGAGAGAAGCTACAAAAACTGAACTGGCTGACAGAAGTGAACAGCTCTAGAAGAAAATACTAGAAGTAACGTGTTGAACTGGTAAGAAATATTTTTTGGGGAGAGAAGCAAAATTAATAACAGATCTGGAAGTACTGACTTGGGGACTTCATGGGGCTTATAAAACTAGGAGTTCTGGGAAATGCCATGAAGGTCTGACTAGGACTTTTGGTAACTGGCAAGGCCAAAGTGGGTGTCCTGTGAACTTCTGGTGAAGTTTGTCCAGATTCAGAACGTGCTGGCTCTTGCTGCTCCATCGGCAGATCAAGGGGTTCAGCCTTGTTCTCATGCAACTCAAGCAGTTTTGGAGTCAGTGACATCTGTAGAGTTACTAGACAGAATAATCGTGGGCACAGAGGAAATGGAAGGGCAAAAGTAACAAAATCACGTAAATTAAAAAAAATTATACAATTTAGGACTGCTAAAATTATGCTATGAATTGTTAAGTATCATTCCAACTTTATCATTTTTTTATTTGAAAACTAAGACTTTATTTTAATTGGAAATAGGCATACTCCACAAATCCTGACTAAATTAATACAAATTATTGGTTGAACAAATAAACATTATAGCTATGCTCTAATACCTAAATATATGTGTATTTTGCCTTGAGACCAATTCATCTGGGAAAGATATTTACCTCATCTGTCACAGCAAGGTGACACAGTAAGGTTTACAGCTAGGGCTCTCTAGTTTCATTTACAGAAATCATACATATAAGGAAAACAACAGAAAACTGAATGATAAAAAGAAGCAGTGATGATGATGATGATGATGAAATAATAGTGACAGATGGTTGGAGCTTAAGATGCCTGTTAAAATGCTAGAATACTGGAACTGTTTTTAAAAATCTACTCTAATAGACCTGTATTGGAAAATAAAATATAGAGCGTAAAGCATTAAATAGCAGAGCATTATAGCATGACTCATATGCGCATGCAACATCTATTTAATGAGCTTGAAATACATGCCAATGCTACTCATACTGGTGCACTGGAAGTCAATAGATTTTCAGCACTGACAACCACTGACTGTGCTTATCAGTCTAGGAATGAACAAAAGCTTAATTCATTGAACTGCTTTTCTCACCTGAAACTTATGGGACTCAAAACTTGCATTTAGACATCTACAGCGTCAGTATTTGACCTAGTCACTCAAAATTCTGTATTAAATAGGGAGAAATGGGTACTTTTGGACAAATTAATCACATTTTAAAGCAGATGTCCAAAAGCAAGTACAGTAAATTATACAAGTATATAAATACCTTCAGAATGTCTCTCTCTCCCCTCTAACTATAAAGAAGAAGTTAGGCTAACTAGGTTGGTTATAGAAATACATACTGCATATTTATTTCAAATTTTTTTGGTAATATTAATTCCATCTGTACTTATTTTTTGGCACTAATCCAAATATATTATCTACATAATCAATATACATTTTGTTGTACTTTTCTTAGCTAAGTTTAAGACAGCAAAGTTCTAAATGTGAAGGTATAGATGTAAGGACAGACAATCATCAAACAACAAAGACAGACCAATAATGAAACTTTCAGACAAATGTATCTTTTACATCTGCAACTTTGTAAATTTGAAATTGTTGTGGAAAATAACTGAAAAGCTTAACAGTCACCGAACTGAAATAAGAAAGCACGTGAATGCCAGTAGGATCTGCAAAGCAGACCACTACTGTTTGCAGGCATAAAACTGTACAAAGAATTCACATAGGCAGAGACTCTTCAAGAGACTTTGCCTTGAGAACAAACACTCTTTGCTTTGTGAAATTTTAGATTTGTTGCAAAGCTGAAAGATGCTGATTAAGGCAAAAACTGTTAGCATCTAGCTATCTTTAAAAAGCAAGATAAATCTGTGATTCAATCACAGATATAAACATGCATCAAATGTGCACATTTACACTAAAATTAAAGCTTTAGGTATGCTTACCAAATGTACCTCTACTTTATCACACTAAGCAAAAAGCACTGGGAAATTAGCTGGAGGCCTAGGTATGTTTATTCAACACTCAGAAAAATCTACAGCCTACTCAGTAAGAAAAAGCACAGGAAAAACCAAGGCTTCTATAATCATGTTAGGCTAACAGCAGAACAGCCAACAAAGGGGCAAATTCTGTACAAATTTCAGCAGAAGTGCAGAATGCCATTTCAAACACAGTGAACATCCATGTGTTGCCATATAGCTCTCTCAACATCTTTTTTCCTAATTCAAATTCTTCAGAATAAGTCCACAGGAATTTAATTATAACCCATTATTATTACTGAAGTGCACCTGAGGGCTATAATTCAGCAGACTGTATTATAGATGGCATAATATTTTTGTTTCATTGAGAACCAGAGAAGTTTTAACACTGAAAAATGTGCACAAGTTAGAAAATAGATGTTTATACATTGAGCTTTTATCCCACCAGCACCATTTTGCTTCGAGAGCTATGAGGTTTTGGAATTGAAGCCTACCTTTGCAGTGTGTCACACGGCGCTTCCCTTGTGATTACAGAGACAGAGACAGAAGGGCTAGATAAAGATGTGTTTGAATACAATAAACTCACTAAATACCTGCTCTACAGGGTGTCCAGTTATATTCTTCTGGAAGCTAACCTAGTGCTTGACATAACCCTGACCCATACTCCATGCCATAAACTGGTTAATTACAGTCAAAACCATTTTCTTCCAGCTAGGGGCTCTGTTTATTTCTTTTATCATTAAAATACTAGCTTAGGCTCAATTATGCAACTATATGCTCAAAGTAAGTAAAATGCCAAGGGCAACTTTCTTAGGAAAGAGCCCCACAACATTAATTTTGGTAGGAACTTCATCCAGGTGAGAAGGGTATTAATAGTGTCACATCTCTTTAATTAATGATCTTTATCTACAGAGAAAGTGCCAGAATAACTTTTGAAATACCTTTGCTTATATGGTGCAAGGGAAGGAGAAATGTTACACAAGAAAAGTAAATTCTGTGCAAATCAGCTTTCTTTTTCTAAACCAACAGTTTTCATGAAAGGGACATGAACTGTGAGTCTATTCTCATAAGAGAGATGTACTTAGTATGTACTCAAGTATGTACTTAGCTCTATACATTATTGAGCTCAAAATCAATTACAATAAACCCTGAAGTTTGGCTTAAGAGCTTTGTTGGATGATGATCAATCAGTGCACTAAACATAAGATTTTCTACTTTTTCAGCTTAATGAATGAAAAACTGTATGATTATTGTCACAGATCTATACACAAAAATATCTGATATATCAACAGGGTTTTTTTCCTTCCTTATTCTGTTAAAAGAAAGCTTTTATTTTAGTTGGCCTTGGTTTTTCAGAACAAAAGTAACTGTCACATATACACTATTCAGTTCCATATCTTTATCACAGTTGTTCAAAACTGTAACTGTCTAATGACAAAGACAAACTGCTTTCACTTATACCTACTAATTTTCAATATCTGTTTGCAGGGATAATATGTTGAGTGGGCAAAAATAAAGTGATTTTCAAATTAAAGATAGATTTCCAAAACTGTAGTAACAAAAACCTTTTTTTTTTTTTTGTAATTTGACATATTTTATTATAAGGTGCTGGGACAGATATGGCATTCTTTGACAGTATTTGAGGGCTCCCTTTTATTACTACATTAACATGACTGTATCATAGCTGGCACTTGGCATATGCTGTAACTAACAGAACCTTAATATTGCTTTGAAAGGGAAGACATATTTGGGGTAAGAAGACATGGCCTTTTTCTACTTAACAACTATAAAATAAACTTTTGTATTAGGCCAATAAAATCTAGTGCAAAACAATCAACTTTTTAAAAAATATGTTACCATCAGCCTGTAAGTATCATGTTTAGATTCCCAATGCCAGTTTTCAGGCATCCACAGAAAACAAAACCAAACCCCAATACTATTGTATTATCACAATTGTTATCTGCTTAAAAATTCTAAAAAGTTCCTACCTGCACTGAACATTGGTTCCTTGGGTTTGCTGTGAAAACAGTGAAGAAATGTCTGTTTTAAAAAGCATGCACATATAGCCTGCATATATAAAGGCAACAATAGAAAATTAAAAATGTAACACAAAAGATATAAAATATTTTTTTGTGCACATATAAATAAAAATACTTTTTCAATTCAATTATTCACAATGCAAATCTCCAGGCAGACACAGTTAAAATCAGTATACACTGTGGCTCCTTGACGGCAGATGTTAAAACTTCCACATTCAATTCTTGTACTATAAATACTCCTTGTACTATAATACTATAAATGTACTATAAAACTACAGATTTTCCTTCACTAACTACCAAATCCTCCTTCTCTGCAAAGTTATTCCAGTTATAAGAGAACACAGAAACTTGTCATGAGCAGCTGCATTACTTTTGGTTTCTGCTGTGGTTTAAACCCAGCCAGCAAACGTAGCTGCTTACTCATCCCCTGCCTTTCCCTCTTCCCAGGCAGGACAGGAAGTAGAATCAGAAGAATGTAAACACATGGACTGAGATAAGAACAGTTTAATAACTAAAACAAAGTACAAGATAATATTAATAATGATAAGGGAGATAACAGGGAGTGAGATCTATAACTAAAAGAAGAAAGAAAGAAAAAACCTAAACAAGTGAAGCACAATTGCTCACCACTCTGACAGATACACAGTCCAACCCAAGCAGCACTCAGTCTTTTCCGGGTAACCCCCCCAGTTTATGCAGTGGGCATGACGTGCTGTGGTACGGAATACCTCTTTGGCTAGTTTAGGTCAGGTGTCCTGTCTCTGTTCCCTCCCAGCTCCTTGTGCCCCTCCTCACTGGCAGAGCAGGATAGACTGGAAAGTCCTCCATCAGGGTAAGCATTACTTAGCAACAACTAAAACATTGGTGCGTTACCAGCATTGTTCTCAGACTAAAGCCAAAACACAGCATTGCACCAGCTTCTAGCAAGAAAATTAACTCTATCCCAGATGAAACCAGGATAGTTTCCAGTTAGTGAGATTTGTTACTCCAAAGCAGTCCACAACTGTAATAAAAAGCAAGGAATATGTTCTTAACTACAGTATCTCCCTGCATATGAAGACCGGTAGGAGTATTGTATCCCTGCATGTGTGGGTGTTCACTTACTTCATGTCTTTGTTTCTTTCTGGATTTAAGAAGCAAAACAAAGCTTGAATACTGCTTTTCCAAAAAGTTTACATAAAACAGAAAATACTCAATTGTTTCTTGGTGAATGACAGAAACTGGTAAAACCCAAAAAACACATAGCCATCATGATTAAAATGTCTTCTCTTTCTCACTGCACTGCTGCCTGAAAGACAATCTGAGATCAGACTGCCTTTTTGTCTTGAGAAAATATTTGGCACAACTTCAGGGGAAAAAACATGAAGTGGGTGGAGAAAGAAGACAAAAAAAAAGCAGAGGAGCTCTCTGGATAGTACTACCCTGGCCAGAAAGAAGCAATCTTCTTGAAGACATGGCAGTCATTTTCTTTCATTGTCTTTGCCTCTGTATAATCCTGCTTGAGGGTGTTTCTAATGAAGCATGAAAGGGACACAAAGCTGTATTATGCTCTTGTGAGACCTCACTTGGAGTACTGTGTACAGTTCTGGTGTCCTCAACATGAAAAGGACGTGGAACTGTTGGAACAAGTCCAGAGGAGGGCCACAAGGATGATCAGAGGACTGGAGCACCTCCTGTATGAAGACAGGCTGAGAAAGTTGGGGCTGTTCAGCCTGGAGAAG
>WYDI02002947.1:0-23004 GCA_009867235.2 Psittacus erithacus | reverse complement strand
GCTGAAAGTTAGAAACACAGCGCTGCACCAGCCACTAAGAAGGAGAAAAAATGACTGCTGCTGCTGAACCCATGACAGTGTTAAAAAAGGCTGCATGGTTTCTTTGGATTCATGATGCACCCTGATGCCCTTTAGCATTCTGATGTGAAGAGATGATCTTTTGAAATCTGAGACAAAAGACAGTTTGTCCAAGGAGGAGGGGATGTGACATAGTCTTTTCCATGCTTCATTATGAGGTTTTCTAAGGACAACAAGTGCTCTTATGTTGGTGTGATTATAACATCAAAGGCATGCATTTCTCAGATTAGAATCAAATGGAAGTGAAACTACTGCTGATGGTTTGGTCAAGTCTGCCATTTTCATGTTCCCATATAAAATTATTTTTTGTCCAGGTCCTAAAGGTAACATCAAAAGGAAGATTTGTTACCTATTCCTGCAGTAGATAGATGTTTAATGAGCACTTGATGATTCATCTAGAGTATAAAATTTCAGCTGAGAGCCTGGTGTTATTATTCAAGCCCATTTCACAGTCAGGCTGCTCCCACTCTTCTATAAAGTATTTTTTTACTCTGTGAAAAACAAGGCCTTGGAGGCAAGTCAGGGGATACACATTGGCATACTGAATTTACTGGCTTTATCTTGAACAATATGGCAGAAATATTTCAGTGATGCAAGATCTAGTCTATAAATAAATCAAAAACACAGTGAAAGACTGTGCCAACAGTTTGTTGAAATCCCCAGTGGTTTGAATGGGAGTTTACTAGAGAGAATTCCTAAAGGGTTATAGTTTTAGGCAGAACTGAGCCAAATAAAAATAAAATCAGGGAATCTAAAATGTCACTGCGTAAATGAATCATCTGATACTGCAAGGGAGCAACACTCAATCACTGTTCAGCATTTTACAATTTCAAATGTTTGAACTTCTTTAAAGCAACTAATTTTCTCCTCCTTTCTTTCTTTCATCTCCCTTTTTTTTAAATGGGAGTGCATTTTCAACATATATGCTTCAAGCCAGGACGGGGGAAATACACACAGGGTACCAAAATGAAACCAGCCAAATGAGCCATCGGAGCATGAAATTCCCCATCTTTCTACCCCATCTGTTTCCTGGTCATGATTTCCTAACTTCTCTTTCTCTGCTTTGCTTGGCAGCTGCTGCACAAATCTTCACCCTAGCCAGAAGTCGAAACTAAGAGGTTGTTATCAGTGCGGGTGCCAGTATGGCTTTGTGGAGCCCTGCACAGGAGGCATCAAGCTGCAGAGCTGGCACTGGGCTGCAGCCTGGCAGCCTGACTCCTCTCCTGAACTTGGATCTGTACTTGAGAGCACAGCACAGCAGGGGCTTGGGCAACAGTATGCACATATACCCCTAAATGCAGCTCAC
This sequence comes from Psittacus erithacus, assembly GCA_009867235.2. Taxonomy (NCBI): domain Eukaryota; kingdom Metazoa; phylum Chordata; class Aves; order Psittaciformes; family Psittacidae; genus Psittacus; species Psittacus erithacus. The sequence goes on along the minus strand of WYDI02002947.1, from coordinate 21,620 downwards.
TACTGAAAGAAGCTTGAGGGGGAATAAATTTTGCCCAAATTAACCTTTCTTTTATATCAAGAAAAGCTAATCTGACAGCTTCAGCTATCTAGGAGCCAAGCAAGCTGTGTTTACAATCATATAGGAGTGAATCACAGCCCAGCTACTTCTATATTTGCAAGCAGCAGCTATTGCATACAAGGTTGTCCTTGTCACATTCCCCTTCTTTCTGAGACACCACAGTGACATGAGGAGAAACAAAAACTGCCCTGAAGCTGGAGCCACACATACTTAGTTTAAATATTTGAGTCAAAATTCTGATACCAAGCTTGTTTCTACTAGGGTAACAGGTGAGATAGGCAGATTAGATTAAAAAAAACTTTGAAAAGAAATTCAAGATGATGAAATTGGTTTCTAGCTCCCCAGCACCAACTGTTACCCCAAGATCCCATTATGTCCTGGTTCAGGTGCCATTAGAGACAGAAGCTTTCTATTGTGGCCAGAAAGTTCTTTCTTTCCTTTTCCAAACACACCATTCCTACTGATCTTTGAAAAAGGCTCAATTCAGGTAGGGAAATCCTGTCCTTTTCAAAGGTACTCAAACTTTCACAGCAATTAAACTAATTGGCAGCAGGTACAGGTATCTAAATTGTAACTGCAAACACTGCGATTATACCAAATCCTTTCTAAAAAGGAGAGTGCTATTTTAATAGACCTCTGAAAAATACATACTTAAAAAGAAAAATAGTTTACGTTAGGATATTCCACTAAATTTCTTTCAAAATTTAAAGAATCCAAATAAATAACTTTGCCCCAATAATCTTACCTGTTCTAAAAATATACCTTACCATTTTTATTTTGTAGCCATTGATCTGTTCTTTTTCACCAATATACACCTTTAGTAAGGTCTTGTCCCACATATTTTCTTATATTAAATCTTACGGGTTTAACATGCACAGGGAATGCAGAATTATTTAATGATCCTCTTTTTCATACTTTTAATTAAAAGTATGACAGCTAAACTGAGCTGATCAGTATCACCCAAACACAAGCCAATTGCAAAGTGCTGAGCCAGGCAGGGCTGCACAAGAAACACAAATTCAAGGGACGCAAAGGAGTTAATGGTCTACCCCTGAAGAAGACTTAAATCAGCCCCCACACAAAGCACCTGCAAAGACCTAGCCAAGACTCTTCCAGCCATCACTAACAATCAGGAGTGAACAAGATGCAGGAGAGGAGCACAGCATAAGCAGCTGCTCTGCCTGGGGCAACTGGTATCCCAAGGGGCCCAAGTCACTATAGGACTTTTTTCATCATTTTCCTCCCACTGCTAACCTGATTCATCTTCACTCATGTTACCAGCATTGAAAGGTGAGTAATGTCAGGCTCTCACTGGCAATTCAAACATCACTTCCATTTAGGCATATTTTGAGCTATATGGAATGAAGCTAGTGACTTGTCTGTGCAAGTGGATGAATCAGATAACTAAAGACAATGTTGACAGCACATTGTCCCCCTCAAGTAACAAAGCAGGATCAAGACTCTTGTGGCAGCATATAGTCTAGAAGAACTGCACTGATGGGTGTCCAAGGAGGCTGTTAACTGAGTCATTGGATTACAGCTGAAGCAAGTCTCCCTCCTTTTATAACTGGAGTCCTTCATACACCCTAGTCAGTGTTGACTTGTTCACTTAGCATCTTTGAAAAGAAGAAGGAATTATTTCCAGAGAGAGAGCACCTCAATGCAAGCAACAGTCATAACAGGTTCTATGCACAATCCAAATGGAAGCAGGCAGAGAGTGGGAACAGTCAGTCTTTGATTACCAAGCTGGCAGGTCACACTAAATTGTACTGCTCTGGCCGCCTAGGTTCTAGCACGTGCAGGAGTGGCTCGAGTATTTTGGTTGGTCTGTTTTCATCTCTACTAACCTAAATGTATTTTCAGGAAGAGAAGTTTGTTATCAGACACATCTAAGTCCTTTTGTCTCTCTGCACTTTCAGAAGCCAGGAGGTTTGACAGCATGATGTATGCTTGCTCTAATTTTGCTGGACACAGTCAATTCACTTGATAAGGACATGACAAACTTTGATTCTCGATGTGCAATGCCATAGCTTTGGGTAGGAAGACTAAGCTGATTAGGAAATTCTAATCCTGCAATATGAAAGGAGGAGCTAGTGAAAACCATGTTTTTGAAGAGAACAGCATTCATTTTTGTTTGGTTTTAAGTAAGAAGTGGTAGCGACATTGGACACTTAAACTGATTACACCACTCAGGAGAAGTCCTTTGGGAGGCTCAGCTGGAGAAATGTCTGCTCCATTCAGACCTGTCTGCCTCAGTCTTCAAGATGCTTAGCCAAGTGAAGGCATTTCTGTGCATACAAAAGCAAAATGTTCAGATGGACAGCAGTCAATGGAAAATGTCAGGATTTTGACACCTGAGTCCACAATACTCCCCCTGTTTTGACATTTTTAGATGAACAGGCTTCAGTCAGAACTGAGAAACTTCTTTAATGCAGACGAACATATAACAAAATTGTACTATATCTAAGTGGTTCATGGGACAACCCTCTCAGAATTAATGATATTCTATATTAGATAAAAACTTACTTCCAAGGATTGCTAACTGAAAGAACGTTACACACAGCGTGAACAGCTATTGCCACTTGTGAGATTTACTTCCTTCAGAGCACATTTTTCTCTCTGTGCCACTGCAAAAAGTTACTTCCAGATAATGAAGATTAACTGAAAAGGTATTTCAGATAACTCGAAGACTGTAATCTCTTCAGCTATTCCTTAGTTTAGCGAAGACCAATACAAATTAAATCAAGTTATTATCATTATTTTTAAATTATTATATGAAATAAATTCATCAAAGCTCTGAACTTCCAAGAGTTTTAAAAAGAAATGTCAGAAGGAAAATTCTTATTGTGTTTTTACTAAAACAGCAACAGCTTGCTTCGCTCTAAATAACTTGGAAAGAGAATTCCCTGAGATACTGCCTGAAAGATCTAAGCATAACAACCGAGGAAACTATTATTTTACTTTCTTTCATGCAAAAGTAATGTCTGATGGCAGAGAAGCAGATACCCACTTTCTGTCCTCAGTAGCCAGGATAAAGGGTATGGCCATGGGAAAACAAGTATAGCTTCAACATCCCTGACAACCACAGGGTGTAGATAAAAGTGTAAGCACAAATTAGAGGGAATTAGAATACATGAGAAAAGGTTAGAGGGCAGTGTGAAATCCCACTGATAACCTTCCTAACTCTTCTTTTCCAGAAAGGCAATTTGAAGGTGTTTTATTTCCTGGTCTTTGTTTTGGGGGGAGTGGTGGCGTGGGGGGGGGGAATTTGGGGATAATAATGTGTACTCTAATACATGTGGAAGTAAAAAGAAGTTAATTACAACTTACAGCTTGCAGTGCACAAGATATTTTAATACTATAAAGGCACACATGCATACATAGAAGTAACAATTTTAATGATGAGAGTACCATGAGCAACAATGAATGAGATCCCATTATAAATGATGTCAGGTATTCAAGGGATGCCTTCACTGTAATTAAGAGATGATGGAGAAAGAAAACTAAGTTTCAGAAATTGAGACCTTTTACACAGTAAAGTTCAGGCAATTTAGGTTTGTTCTCGTTACAGGACTTTCTTCTTTCATTGTTTGCCATTTTGAATTTAATCTTTTTCCTGTCTCTGGAGTTTTGCCACTCATTCTTCTCACAGGATCTTTACAGGCTCAGTTTCTGCTGCAGCAGTGTTTCATTAGTATTTCTCTACAGAGAAACTTTTTCTTATTTTTTTTTTAAATAGAATATTAGGAGGCTACCTGCTTATGAAACATACTGGCTCTAGTACAATCTCACAACGAAAGCATCAAATGCCCTATCAGCCAAGATATTTAAAATTGACTGTCTAAAACCTAAGAGAATTTCCCTAGGAAAATGAACCCATATCAGTGAGGGATTACAGGAGACCAAAAACCTAACAGCCCACCTTATTTCTTTGATTTTTATATCCTGTCTTGTCTGAAGATGTGTAGCATATGTCAGTAACTTATGTTCCTAACTTGTGCTCCTCTCCAGTCATCTTCTGTTAACAAGAATAATTTCTTCTCCCTGTTTCATATGCAGCCCCTTCCTGGTATTCATGTCTGAAAATAGAGTTTGTATATCCTCCAGGGAAAGTTTATTGCAGTGAGACAACCACAATGTACTGAAATGTCAAGTCTTAATGACAAGGAGGCAGTTTATTCAAAAGATACTGATCTTGGTGTATAGTAGTGTATGCGTATAGTAGTGTATGCAAATAGTAGTGTCTGCACAGCTTAGATTATAGGAATTCAAACCTGAAGCAAAGAGGCTCTTAAAGACCCCAGAACTGTGACTGCCTGAAAAGGCCATCTATTCAGTATATGCTTCTCATTTCTTTCAGCTTTTCAGGCTTGTATTTTCTGGGATTTTTAATTAAAAGATAATAGCAAAAGATCAGGGGTCTAAAATTAAATTCCATATTTATCTAGTTCCCCAGTAGTCTTCAGCTCTTCCGTTCAAATATCTCACAACTGCCACTGAAAGAAACCAACGTACTCAACATGAATAGTGACATGTCTTTCTCTTTCCCTCTTTTCTTCTCCTTTCACAAGCATAGCAGGATGTCAGATTTGAAGAAAAGCCTATGCCTTCCCACTGTGGAGGGGATGGGCACAAAAATGCCCCAGAGAACCCACAACCTGGTTTCATTGTGGTCTTCAGTCCACAACACAACACAGCAGAGGTGTTACTTGGTTCATCAGTACCATGTTGCTGCTTGATAAGCCCCCCACCCGTTAGAGGGGTACAGCCACAGTGGAAACTACCAGAGCAGCACCTAGGATGACTCCGTCTCCATAATCGGATGCCACGGCCCTGGGGAGAGGACTGCCTTCACCCACCATGCTACCATTCTCTCAGTCTGCATGTTCTGGGGAAGAAGTAACTGGTCTTGAACAACAGTAGCTCCCAGGTTTCCATCTGGAGCCTGACAGGTGAGCAACAAGCCCAAATCTCTGGTTCACAGCATGCCCCAGCTCCTGACGAGACTACTATAAATCCAAGAAGATCTACATTCACACTGAGATAATTCTCTTCACTGACTTCCAGTAACTGCTGCTTTTTCTTTCCCTTTGGAAGAGGGACTGATCATGGTACTTGTGTTGATTTCATTTTCCCTTATTTCCCTTTATTTGCTAACTCAGTTTTCATCACACATTTCATCACAATTTACAAGTATCCCTGCAAAATTACAATATCCCTGCAGGAATAAGGAAGCAATAATTACAACGATGTTTGGGAAGAAGCCCTCCATCGAAATGTCTGGTATCAGTCAATGGGCTGGACCTCTCTTCGTCCCCACCATAGGGACGCTATTGGGTAAGAGCTCTGTGTTATGCGCATTTACTTACTAACATCTTGTTAGCTATTTAGTACTATCACAGATCAGGTTTGATTGTATATTATTGCAAATCAGATCTGTTTTCACAGTCAGCCCCTATCACCGGCTATCTCAAATCTGTATCCTGTCACAAGTATATGTAATAAATTTCTTATATATATAAGTTTCTGGAAACTTCATAGTTGATATAAGGGATTTGGCCTAATGTGCTGCTCATGGGGACCCTGAATAGGCTGGGTGAACACCCTCCGACTTGGTGGGCTGCCCAGGGAGGGAAGGCGGGTTGGAGACAAGGGTCTCGTCCTTCTTGGGAAGCAGGTAGACTGCCTGGTATCTTAACGTGACAGTATACATCCATTTTTATGGCATTCCTTTAAAAGTTAATATTTTGTAAAGATGAAGGCACAAAACTTTTCCAACTAATCAAACAGTGAAGGTTAAAATAACCTCACTCCAATGCTGTATTTTAGGGCTGATCATGGTGCAGACAAAGTGCCTCTATACAAGTTTATTTCCTCTGTCTCTGCCCACCTTTCCCTTGCAAGTTGTTACTTCATTTTATCGAGAAGGCTGAAATCAATATAAAGAGTAGAAAAGCACACAAATTAGAGAAGTGTGTGTCAAGTGGCAGCATAAAAAGAACAAGTGAGAATTCTGTTCCAGTGTAAAAGCTCTAAAAAATCTTATACGCCATCAACGTGGATTCATTTCCATAAGAAACAAATCGGTAGCTGATGCTGATGAAGGCCACTCTACACTTTACTGCTAATAAGTGACACTAGAGGCCTTGTTACAAAGTATTTCTAAACATCAGAAATTCTGTAATGGGGCCCCCAAGGGCCAGGTCCACAGGCTGCAGACCCTCTTTGTGCCGCATATGCACAGTCACTTGTTTCCAAGGCAACTCACCAGAGCAGGAAGGCTGTACAAGGCACTTGGTGTAGAGAAGTTGAGCGAAGCCTTCTCAGTATTTCCATTTTGTGATAGGGCCAGTGTATTAGGAAACAGTCTTTCCCTGATTTCGGACTACAGAATCAGCCTGTATTTAGGTATCACCTGGTATAATCATCTGAAGTAATACATTCAAAGAAATAATACAGCATGCCACAACTGACAATGGTAAGGGCAGAATCCTCATATTCTTTTTAACAGCTGAAAAAACAAATTCAACCCTTTCACAAGAAAGCAGCTGCAAGACATGAATGAGCACAAGAAGCATCTGTGCCCCATTCCAGACCTGAAGGTAGCAGAAGAGTATCTAGTATCATTGGTTTGTTCACTCTCCCCTTGGATCCTGGTCACACTGCTGATGATAATTAACATCAGCCACATTTTCTAGGGTACAGTATCAGTTCTGCCAGCTTTGTCCACATCAACCTGCCCGTCCACCATCAGACAGCAGCTTTTCCATGATGACAAACATATCTGAAGTAGAGGGGAGGGCAAATAACTATAGACCCCACATACAAACATCCTCAAACCATTATTCATTTCCCTATCAGTTGAAGAATCACTTCATTCACTTGGAAATTTTCAGGCTTTTTTGTAAATGCCAACGTTTTTTTCAACATTAACCTCAGAAGGCCAGGAAAGGTCAGAATATCAGGATTCCATAAAAAGTATGGCTATGTAAGCTAAAAGTAAACAAATCCTACATTATGCTACTTGATCGGTCATCCCATCACAGAAAGACCTTAACGGTAATTGTCCTTGGTAGTCCTAGGTTGAGTCTCACTGCAAAAAGGAAAGTCATCTTTCCTGCACAAATATGTCTGTCTCTCATTAGCTCACAGCTGCACATTAGTTAGCAGTACATATTTCTGTTTTAACTCCTGAAGCCAAACAAGGGATTTGGACTGCAATTCCTATGATATTGGGCCTGGGTATCTTGTTCAACCCATTTACAGCTCAAATCAGCCAATAAAATCACCTCCACACCTAGATGCCAGTTTGAACTGCCATGAATCTGCCATGCTTTAGGTGCAAATATGTAAAGCATCTCCAGACAACTTTGTTAAGTCTCTGCTTACCACTACTGGTAATATAAATACTAAGCCCTGAAGAAGATAAATAAAAATACAGATAATTTTCAGGTTTTCTGCTAAGGCTACATTTAGTTAATTAGAAAAGCACTGAAGTGTCCCAGAGGAAAGAGGAGAAATAACAAGGTTTTCCTCCCCCCCTCCCCCCCACCCGGTTAGCAGTTTTTAAAGTAGCACAGGCTCTGCTACCTGCTACGGTCACAACCTGAAAGCCTCTCTTCTTCCCCTGGTACAGGTCCAAGCCTGGCAGCAGCACTGACCTGGACAGAGGCACCCACACACAGGGTCAACATGCAGGGCAGTGGCTTTAAAGAACAGATGTGAAAGGACTCTCCACACACCCTCCCAGAGCAGCCTCACAGCATCACCCTCGTAAGCTCAGGAAACACATTACCTACATCTCATTAAAAACAAATCCTAGGAGAGGTTATTTTCCTTTCAAGAAACCGAGCAAGAAATAAGGTTATAGGTACTAAAATACCTACACTGTATATTAAATTCACTGACGTTTTGATTAAACATCAGCTGTGCTTCATAATAGATGGAAAAACATGCTCATGTACAAAAAGCCCCCCCTTTTTGTCTTTTACTCTCTTCAGAATTTCTTTTTCTTTTTTTTCTCAGAATACCATTTCATATTTCTTTCAAACAATGTGCCCCATGTAATATGTTTACAGCCGCAAACCTGTCATATAGTGGAACACTTCTAGCTAGGCATTTCATTTTTATAGTCTCTTGAGAAGCAGCTGACTTCTCCATGGGTCAGCATATTGGAAACCTTACAAAGAAAACCTTACAGGAGGAAGGTTCTCATATTATCAGCAGAATGAGCTAGTCTCCTCTCTTGCCTCTGTGATATACATGATGACCTGCAGTGCTACTATCTTTACACTGAAGACGCACCAAACTCACAATACTGGAAGTTTTACTGTGGAATGTGGTTTGTGTGAGTGATGCCCCAGCCTGCTGATAACTGTCCAAAGCAACAGAGGTATATGTCTTCCTATCAAAGCATATCTCCAAGTCACAACCTGAACAATGAAACCTACAGCTAAGCCCCCCAAAAGCTATCAGTACAGAAGACAAGTAAAGGCACAACAGAAATACTAAAGCGATTCAGCAAAGCCAGCCTAAGGATCCATGTGCTGTCATTACTACCATCCCAGTGACACTAGTGTTGAACACACAAGTGTTGCAGCACATTGGTTGCCATTACAAAAGCATCTGTTCCAGCATGGCAGCACATTTAGAAGCAAGCTATGCTTTGCATTTTCAAGTTTCCCAAAGCCCACAGGGCTGCCAGTGAACCAGCATAGCTCCAGAAACAAATCAATATTTGGCTCTCCTCCCAAAGACGCTTCCTTGCTGCATTATCATTGACAAGGTAACCAGTGCTGTCACAGCCTGTCAGATGGCAAATTTGCACAAGTCTTTTGCCACCGATCTGCCAGCGGGGGATTCTCTCTGCAACAAGGAGAACAGAGAAACTCAGGAATAAGCAGTTTCTTATTCTCTGGAAACTTCTTATTCCAGAGTTTCTTATAGCTCCCTGTCCTCCTAGCTTCTAAATGAAAGTACATGAATCCTCTAGTTCTGAAACATGGATATAAACCCTCAAATTTCTTTGTGGGAATTGCCAGCTAAATGGGAGCTTGCTCCTCTTATCTATGGTATGAAAGAAAGCCTAGTCTTTTTTTCTTTTTCTCCCCTGAATAAAAATATAAAATAGCATCATGCAGCCTTATAGTTATGAGGAAACAGAACTTCATTTGCTTCGGCATTTGACATTACTCATAGTTAGAAAGCTCAAATTTTTTCCGACACCTAAGGAAGATTTCTCCGATGCCAGCTGGTGATGTTGTTGAGAATTTGTTACCTTTAAAACAAAGTTTCTTTCAAAGCTAAGTGTGTTTTCTCCTGAAATACTATGTAAGACTCCAGGCTACTGTACATGCTGACAATACCAGCTGCAAAGGTCTTTGAAAACACTATTCATATATAGCATGAAAATTCTGAACAAATTGAAAGCTTTATAGGAATACAATACACATAATGGTTGCTTTCACAATTCCACTTGACACTTAAATATTTAAAACCAACAAGGGACATATGGGTTATTTATTTTATTCTTTACTTTAATTCTAGTTCTGAAAATAGTTTCTAACTTAGTTATTTTAAAACAGAAATGGCACCATTTTAGTACTGAACTTGTGGGCAATTTATCAGGTTGTGAATTCTAACCTGACACTTACAATACTCAAATGCTTTTTCAATGCTGCTGTTGCACCATCTGCTTTGAAATTGCTTCAGAATTATACTTAAAAATATGTAGCTGGAAGCAAAATGAGGTTTATAGAATTCGACTACAATCTATATCTTTCTTGGAGGGAGGATTAATCTTCAGTGCTTGAAAGCTTTTATGCTTTATAATTTTCGACAATATTTGAAAAACAGAACATAACTGGCACTGCCACAAGGATGTAAAAGTTTGTTCTTTTCAAGTCCTAAAATAGTCATGTTCTTGCTAAGTTCTTCTGAAGAATATTTTGTGTGGTGTCATTTTTCTCTAACCCACAGATATTGCCGGGGTTTGTTTTAATGATTCTTTCATGTGGGTATAAGTCCAAAGTGTTATGTAACTTTAGAATGCTGCAGTAAAACAGATCTCTGAAGGGTAAAGCCTGTGTTATTTTCTTGCAGACTATAAAGAGCAAAACAACTCAAAATCTCACTTGTTTTGTGAGCAGATATAGCATAAACAAATGGAGAGGTTTCATATTGTTACAGCTTCATGTCGTAGGATAAATATCACAGATTTTACAGTTTCAGTTGAAAATTTATATGGAATAATCAAGTTGCAGAATAGGGAGGCAGACAGTTTTATGAGCTGTACTGTAATTGTTCTGACCTATTCCTGCTACTGATGAAATAGGGGCAATAAAGTGAAAATCTTACTGTTTTTCTGTCCTTGGTCTGAGTATGACCTAAATGCTGCAAATCTTGACAAAAAGAAGCTGTTTCTGCATGTGATCTGGCTCTATTGTTGGAAGTATTTATTAGGAAAACAGATTTTACTCGAATTGTTGAGTGTGAGACTCTCCAGCCTTCCTCTACGGCATCTAGCCCTGACCTCTTCCAGAAACAGAATCCAAAACTAGGTGAATCAGGAGTTTAAGCAGCGCTGTAAACTTCATTTTGATTTGTCATTATTCCAAGCAAAAAAACTCCAAAACTACTCTCAATTTTATCTTTTTGATGCTTTCATAACTAGTGGAACACAAAATAAAGATGAAATAGGTAAGGTGCATTATTTATATTCATGCCTTTAAAAAACTTATAAAATACAAAAAAGGAAGAAAAAGTGTGGAGATACTATGTATGCTAACACACTACCCTTCATCGTAGGTTTCTCACACTTTTTTCCCTGGTAAATTTTAAATGTGCAAGATGAATGTTATCACTTCTCAAGAGGATTTATTCCTTAGGCCAGATCTAGCAATTCCTTGATAGACGAAAGACTGAACTGTGACTTGAAGCATTACCACATTTCTACAGAGGGTGCTCTGCTGCTCTGAGTTTTCAAGAGAGATGGTCACTATTCTCAAAAAACAGAAGCAAGTGCAGTGATTTTGCATGCGGAGCATGAGCTCAAGGGAGCATCAGATACTACTCCACGAGTGGATGTACCACTGATTAGAAAACAGCGATTGTGTACATGGATTCCTAATTTTCATTCAGCCCTTCATCTGTTCAGATATATTTTCCAACAGTGTTTCATACTTCAGAAATTCTGAGTGCTAAGGCAGCAATACGGAAAATTAATCCTTGCATTAATTTTCTGCTTATTTATCCACTTCAGTTAGGAAGTTCAGGACACCACCACTTCCCCAGGGCTCACAAAGGCATGTGTATATTCCTTCTTTTCACCCATAGGTTGATACTATTGTAAACTGACATCAGATCTAGTCTATATTCTTCAAGTTGGTTACCCCATCACCTGCTTCTGTCTCAAATACAAGTTTCTTCACACTTCTCTAATTCTGCCACTTGCTTACATGATCCCAGCCTCTCTTCATTTCCCATCCACTGCACTTTGCCCCACACTCCTCCAGCCTTCTTTTACCCATCATAGTAACATTTTTACACAAACATCTTTGAATGTTTACTGTTCTGTAGTTCTCACTTAGGGGTGGCTCCCTCTTATAAAGGTCATTATTCTACAATTATCTCCTTAAAAGTTCCCATTTGCTGTGGAAAAAGAAGAGCAAAACACAGTAAGATTGCTGACATATTAAGGCTTCTGCCTGTCATGCTTTTGCATTTCCTTCTTTTTTTGTTTATCTGTTTCTTTTTCAGAGCTCTTTGCAAGAAGGATTGTACTAAGGTCCATAACTAGGGCTCTCAGATCAGGGTAGCAGTAGTGATAACACTGCTTCCAAAGCAGAATGTACTTTGTGCTCGACACACAATAAAAGCAAATTTCACATCCACGCTTTTTATTGAAATGTGTGACGCTAATTCAACCAGAAGCACACAAATCATCTTTCAAAAACTAACGCTGCAGTGACTGAGGATTGCTCAGCTCGACAGATTAAAAACATTATATAATCTTCACACTGTCCCAGCTGTGTAGGCAAGAGTTATTCTCATGTTATGAATAGGAAACTGAAGCACAAAAAGAAGATGTGTTTTACAAACATCCTGCACTAACTCAGTCTCAAAGTACGTTTAGGGCTGGAAATCATTTCTCTCCCTGATCAATCTCACAGAATAGCACAATCTCACAGAAACCTGTACACAGCCAAGCTGCTGCTCTGAGCCTTGCCTTTTCATAATGCTGAATATTTCCAGAGAACCGACAGTCTCAGTTGCACAGGATGGTCCTGCTGAATCCAGAATGAACCCTATGTATCCCCAAATTAACACGTGTGCGTGTGTGTGTGCGTGCATGTGTGTGTGTGTGTGCATGTGTGTGTGTATGTGTAAAGGATAACTTTTAGCTTGCTTTGCTTGTTCATTTATAGAACTTAGACTTTTCTGGTAACACTGCAACATGCATGCAACTCTGGTATATTCTGTAATGCTCTTCAAGAACTCCCAGAGTAGCATATTCATGGTTTTGGCAATAAATGTGAATACATGCTAATTATTGCCTCAATTAAAATATTATCTGAATTGTCTTTGGCAAAGCAAACTGTCCCTTCCAACCCACACTAATCTATGTTCTATGATTCTATATACACACAAAAAGACTAATCTGAAACATTCTGTGAGAGTGGTGAGGTGCTGGCACAGGTTAACCAGAGAAGTTGTGACTGCCCCATCCCTGGCAGTGTTCAAGGCCAGGTTGGACAGGGCCTGAAGCAACCTGGTCTAGTGGAAGGTGTCCCTGCCCATGGCAGGGGGTTGGAACTGGATGAGTTTTAAGGTCACTTCCAACCCAAAACAGACTGTGATTATATGATTAACTGAGGCTCTTGAGTGTATTCTACAGTTTAAAACTAAAAGCAAACCACCATTTTCTTCTTCTAGTGCAGACAAAAATAAATGCCAGCCAATTCATTTTGAATGTTTCTGCACACAAAGTTGGTGACATAATTAAGAAATGTATCCAAGCTATTACTAATTCAACATAGCTCATCAGGACTACCATCAGAGAGCTGTTTATAGCCAATAGTGTCACAACTGAATATAGACATTGTAAATACAAATATATTTTATTCATAGAAAATTCTTGTGACTTCAATTGTGCAGTAACTATTTATTTGGAATTAATTATTTTTTGTTTGATAACCATCACTAATTCATGTTCAACTGATTAAGCCTGCTGTAAAGCTTTAGTGAGCATTATACAAGATAAAATACAGCTTTGTAGAGCTCTGTACAAATTCCCTACAACTTCTGATCTGGAATCTGTGGACAATGACGTTGCGCTTTTTCACATGACCACTGAATTTTATGTTACAATAGCATTGTTAATCATGGAAATATACCATAAGTCTATTAAAACCAATGTAAATCTCTGGACAAGAAAAGAAATCTACTGATTTAGCAGAGCTTTGCTACTTTCAAACTGCACAAAGTTATTACTCTTTTCACTACCCTTTTTTATTTCTGCATATGGGATTAAGATGTAGGGTGTTTCCTCTCCCTACCTCCACCTCATTTTGCAGGCATGTGAGTGCTTGCTTACCAAGCAGTCAAGCTTTCAGCACAACTATTTTAGTTTAAAAGGGTGGTATGTTTAAGTATACACAGTAAATTTAATCTTCCTCCATGCTTTTTCTTTAGCAAAGAGAGTGATAAGGTTTGCATTGGAATATAAAGTAAGGTCCATACGTTCCTGAGCTGACTTTTCTATTCTTTTTGCTCCAGTTTCTTGGAGCTAAGAAAACAGAGCCAAAAAGAAAAAATTAAAACAGCACGTATGTGACAGAGAAATAAAGGCAACAACACTACTGTTCTCTGTAGTTCCTGTTTCACAGAGAAATCTACTTTAGTTATCCAAGGGGACAAAAGTCCAGGCTGACACATAAAGCCATTTTACTGAAGGCAACAAAAACTGAAGACAGAAAGACTGAATTAGTCCAACCCAAAAATGCTTATTTATAAAATCAAACAGCTGTGTTGAGATAATTTCTGGTAAACAATGGGAGCGTGAAGCCAGAAATCAATGAACCAAAATAGCTATGCTGGAAATTAAGCCCAATTAGCAAACAAAAGACTGAAAGGAATTGCTCTTTCCATTTCACTTTCTTCCGTCAATATTCTGGTTTTGAGAACTCCTGGGGTTTATTTGGAAAGAAAGCATGGACAAAAAGGAGCAAGTACACTCTTACAGTAGCTGTGCTGCACATCTAGGACCCTTGAATTCACTGTTTTTTCCATTTGTAAAATGGTTACTAAAAGGCAAAGACCAGAGACTTGAAGGATGTAGGTGCTTCAGTGCATATACTGAACAGCACACCCAACTGAGCTCATGCGGCCAGGTGCCTCAATCCCATTGCCTTCACCTTGCATCTTTCTTTGATATCTTTTTTGGTTTTGCCACTCATCTGAAGAAAAAGCCTAACTAACTTTGCTGGCCAGTACTGATTCTTTTAGTTCGTGAGCCCTCCATCAGAAACAGGCAGCTACAAATGACCCCTTAATCCAAACACTGTGTATGTTTGCAGGTCTAAACCCAACAGTGATCACTGCTGGATTACAAGTACTTGAATCAAACATTTTCTTTGTTACTGTTTTCTTTTGATTCTGTAAAATTAGAGAGGCATGTAAGTGGCATTAATGCTTTCTCACATTCATCAAAATTGCTACAGCAGTTCCATGTTTTCAGCAGCAAGCGTAAGACATCTGCTTCACTATCACCTCTAGAGAAACCCTCTCTGCATCTTACCCTTCATACTTACGTACAGCTGTAGCCTGCATGGTTTTGGAAGAAATTCCAGAGAAGTCAGTAGATCCACAGCAGTGTCTCAGTCTGTACACTGATTCAGTGACCATCCTCTTTCTGAAGCATGATTAATGGCCTACAAAAGCTATTCTCTATCCAAAAGCAAGTCCCACCAATATATACTTATTTTGCTTGCATGTTAGCCTGAAAAAAACTACAGGTATAGTGAAGAGACTGTAAACAACTTTTCTCCAGTTTGTCATTTCCTTTGTACTGGAAGAGAGTCTCTTCTGCAGCGTGTCCCCTGCAGGTGTTTAAGATTACACTTTGAGGAAACAGACAGTCTGAGCTGTGGTAATGATCTTGAACATTGTGCATCTGTATCTTGAGTCAGATATGAAGAAGTTCATCCTTTTACTATCAGGCACAGTACAGAAACAGAATGGCAAATTTATTCTTGGGGGCATGTTTTGTATGAAAACAATTTAATAAATGTTATGTATATGATCAAACTTAGTGGCACAGTGCTATTGAAATTGTGGAATATCTAGGAATCCTCACCAAATGGCTATAACTTCACTGTGATAGATGTACAAATTCAGAGGCTCAGAACTGCTACTGGTCCAAACTTACTTAATATGAGGAAAATGTGTCTTACTTGATTTCATTTCCTCCAACCTTTCTATAAGCTTTCTCATGTGCATATCCATCTACTTTCTTTACACTACCATGCTTACTTTTTAGAAGTATCGTGAAAGTATTTGGTTTTTTTCCCTTCTAAAGTTCAATATGAACTCAGCCAGAACACATTCTTGAAATCACTTCTTTCCATAAGAATAAGAACGAACCACTGACTTCTGAGTTCACACAACTGCTGGAAGACTCATCTGTGAAGCTGACTTTCGAAATTTCTAGCACCACAGACACCTCCGTCACACGCTAACTCTAAGAATTTAATTTGAATTTGTCAAAACCACAACATGGTCACTTTGCAGTGAGCTTGTAAAATTATATGTAGGACAAAAGACAAAGTGATATATTTAGAACCACAATTTAAACAGGTAATGTAACTCCACATGCAGCAAGAAAGCTTTTGTATAGTAAAGGAAATATCCAGAACACCAAATGCTACACTATTAGTGATTGCTTTTGGTGATAAAATATATTATTCATATATTATATATTATTCATAATAATTAATATTCAATTCAAATATACATACTAAGAGATATAATACATAAAATAAATATTGGTTATCAGTCAGCACTCAAAAAAATCAAGATCAGAAATTCTCACAGTATCTCAGAATGTAATCCTTCATGAAAGGAAAGATATTGCTGGTTTCAATGAAAATCAACGCAGTAGAATATACAGATTAAAGACTGAAAGAACAGCTTCCTTGCCCTTTAGTGACAGCACTGGACTCTAAAATGAAACCCAGCAGGTATGAAGATGCTAAGTGGATTTAAAGAGCTCCTCTATCATATAGTGCTTGAATACCAAATCACAGTTTTTTAAAGCACATTACAGGTCCCACCCATCAACTTTATTTCTTGCTGGATTGTGCTTTTGGTGGGATTAGTTGGTTGGGATTTTTAAGAAATCCAACTGGAAATGTACTGAGATAATACCTCTCTCTGAACTAAGCAATTCTTTTTAATAAACCATCATTGCTCACCAGTAATAATCATTTTTTCTCATACTGCCAGAGAGCCCATGGAGGCACTCACACACATTTGCTATTCTACAACACCACAGAGGAGACCATCCACAATTTTTATTCATTAAGCCTTTACCTAAACTGAGGTAGCAATACAGACATCCCAGGGAACATGATTGCTTAGAAATCTTAATAGTACCAAGTTCTCTTCTACTGGCTTAAATCAGGCACATAACGAAAAGAGCTACTGTCATTTCTGTTAATCTAGGTTAGTTTGCTTACTACTTCCTGCTGCATCCTTTTTAGCTAAGGAGAGAATTCTTTTTGTTGAGAACTGAAGTGAGCACATGGACACAATATTCAAATACAACAATACTGCTTTATATCTCTGTGACAATTTAACAGCACTGGATATTATTGTAATTTACTCCTGCTTTAAGTCTCCTTTTCACTGACAGAACAGCATGAAGAAGTCTTCATGTAAATGAAAATAAATCCCCCATGAATTCCAGGACAAAATTTTGATGTAGTGAATGCAAAACAGTGAACAAAACTTGGATGTGGAGGGAAAACACACAATTAAAATATCAACCTGACTTGAGGGCTTTCTGAATATTGCAAAATAAATAGGGAATATCTATTTAGTTCACACTTGGACAACAAATCATAATTTCTCTGATCTCTAGAGATGATAGCAGTAAGGCACATGATTAATACATTATGGTATATTAATCACACATTATTGTATGTCTGTATTCTGTTGCCAGTGTAGAACATGAACTGCCTGGGAGGATTTCAGTCTCTTGCAGTGGCTGCTTAACACCTCTCTGGCAGTATGGAATGATCCATGGGGATCATTCTCAGAAAAACAAGAAGAAAATTAAACACTGTATGTTATCAGATGTGACATCAAATGGCATTATTAGATGTTGAGTTCCTACAGAATACTTCAGCATGCAAAAGATCCCAGGCTATCAGAGACCTCGCTGCTATGTTACCATAGTATAGTTACACAGATTTACAGACAATGCTGCTGTCTATGCTGCTTCCAGACTTCATTAAGCTCACAAAATGTTCAGATAGGCCACTGATTTAGCAGAGTTGCTAAACGAATATCAAAAAGTTGCTGCCTTCGTGCCCTCCAGTTCTCACACTATTCAGGAAGCAGGCAGGAAGAGGGTGCACAAAGGAAGCTTCTTGGTTACCCTGCAGAACTTGTGCTGAGGGATGCTGTGCGCTGTGGAAATGATGCAGCTTGGGATGCAGAGTCACCTGGGGCAGCCTGGACACAGGAGATTTCTTAAATTCCACTGCTAACAGGATTGTGTGTATTACACACTCTCACAGGATATAATTCTGCAGTCCTCACCTCACAGGCATACCAGCATACATTTTACTAACTACTCCAAGGAGTAGTTTTATGCAAATGAAATAAGCTGCAGAAGCACAACACCTAACACTTTTCCCACACAGAGTTTACTAAGCACAGGGAAGTAACTTGAAGTTTAAGACAGTCCTGCAAGGCTCTCACATACTTCCACCATATACTCTACAGCTTTCCCTTCTCCTGCTTTTTAAAATTATGAGGCAAGAATCCTCCTCTCTGATGTGACATCTGGTCTCCTTCTTCAGACAAGCGCTTGTCTACTTAGTGAAAACACATGGCTAAACCCCAGTTCTTCATCTGTGCTACCCCTTTCTGCCTCATGCCAATCTTACTTTAAAATTGAGAGCAAAACAAAGGCAAACTAGTATTCCCATCATGATCATAGTTTTGGGCTAATGAAAATGTACCCTAGGTATTCATAATTAGATTTCACAATCAAAGAGATTTCATAAGCTAGTTTTCCATGCTGTTTATCAACTGATATTAACTAGTTTATCAAATTAAGATTCAGTAAAATGGTTTAAAAGCATCATGAGTGGACCTAAACTAGAGAGGGCAGAAAGGGAAATGTATGGGATGCTAAATCAAAGGAAAGACAAACTACAGTACAAAAGATAACAAGCAAATGCAGTTTTAAACAGTTTAATTTTATTTCATCTCTTCCTAAAATTTTCTCCAAATTTGTCACCTGTCCCCCACACTTAGTAAAAAAAATGGTTATAGAAAGAGTGTTGTTCCCATCAATAAATACCTTTTGCATATATAAAGGAGCCAACTAAAGAACTTTTATTTGTCTATTTGCCATCTATTTTATGTAGTATTTCTACTCAGTCTGTATTTTACAAGAACGTAATGTTTTTAATGAAGTAGAGTTTCAATCCACTAAAACATAACAATTTCGAATGCTGCTTTTTCAGTTTTAGGTATGTGCATCATTAAGTCAGCACAAAAATTCTTCACATTGCATTTTTAACAGGATAGTCAAACTATTCAGAGTAAAACATTCTTAATTATGAGACTGAATCCTTGCCGTCAGCACTGTACTTTAAAAATGTGTCATCTAATTTTATTTAATTCTTTCCCAGATTCTGCTGCAAAAAAGTTGAAGAATGCGTGCAATTATGGGCTAAGAAGGGGTGGTAAGGCAGTGGTAGTACAACAGGTAAGCAAAGAAAGCTATTTGAATTGCAGGGAATTAAGTGTCTCAGTCTCTGAGACAAATATTCTACCATTCAAATGATCAGCTGGTTTAGTTTTGTACATGTTTTCTACCAGTGTGTTTTATAAATAAGCCCTCAAAAAATTCATACAGTATCAAGGTTTATCTCAAGGTCTTTCTTGGTGTTTTATCCCTACAATTGGAAGGCCACCTAGTTGAAGTTTCTCATGGCTGATTTCTTTCTCCACTAATACTCAGTAGCTATTGTTTTATTGCAATGTATTTACAAGAAACAGGCAATTTTTTTTTAGGTGCCAAGAGCTTCAATCTTTGTTTGTTTATAGCTCCTCTGTGCACTACTACACGTCTCTTGGATTCAAATGCCAATGTAAGGGATTAAGGGGCTAAGCAAGTTTGACTGGTGCAGGATTCTTTCAAACAAGTTCCTCTAGCTCAACTCTTTCACTGGCAGTTTTTATTTAACAATAACTGCCAAAAAAAATCCCTTGATGCAGCAGGAATGACAAAACAATCACACATTTCAGGCACAACTCAATATCTTGTCACACCTCTGGAAAAAAAAAATGTTGACAAAATTATAAAGCTCTCTGGCCTGTTGGCTTGCTTTGGTGGGCTTTTGTTTAGGTTTTTTTAAGATGCCTCAACTGATCTTCAGGTTGTTAGGGAGGGTTGGAGCAAGCTTTTCCTGCCCACAGGACAGTAAGTATTCAATTAAGCTCCCATAAGTGAAAATAACTTTTAAGTTATCCTACAGAAATCTCACATCAACATTCTTCCATTGCTGCCTTGTTTCAAACTACCAGACATCCTTCCTTGGCTCCTGTTCCCCATATAGCAGTGATGCTCCTGGTGTTTCATCACTAGAAATGGAAATTGTTCCTTACATGAATTACAGGCAGCTTTACTTCTGCCTGTAGGAACGGCTGAATTTTCTAGGGAGGCCTGAATTTTGACTGCTGATGAAAAGAGTTATTTAGTAATACCAGCAATGAAATTCAGGGCTAGCCCCAAAAGCACTCCTGCTGATGCAACTCATTTCTGACCAGTCTTGCTATTTGCTCCTTGTTTCCTGGGCACACACATTAATGTTGTAATAAAAACTATAACCTCTTTTTCTTCTTGCACAAATGGAGATGGGTCCCTCTTGCTCTCACTTCTTAGATCCTGGTCCTTGAAGTACAATTGTGTTCACTTAAAGATATGCAAGTATGTTGCTGCTGTCATCATTCTGTTTGGTTTTTAAATAAGGAACACATTACATCAATTTATATTTTTAAAAGAAATCCACACACAAATCGTTATTTGGTAAAAGATGCTGGTAGATCACAGGGTAATTGTGAGAGAGCAGGAAGTAGGAAGAAAAGAATCACCAAAACAAGAGTAGTTTTGATCACACAGCTGAATGTCCATACAAATTCTCCTAATAAAATTTGTGGATGATGCAGTGACAGAAACTGTATGGAAAGACTTCACCTCTTGAGAAAGTTGCATTGAAACAAATGCAAAGCAGAATTATAGACCAAGGAGCACAGAATACAGGTCCTACCCAAGGGAATGACAGATTGAAGAAAAAAACCCCTGCAATTCTGACAAGGAAATAGAGAATAAGTGGAAAGGAATTTATATACTCTATCATGATGCTCCTAGAGACAAAAATAAACCCTAATTCAGTATCTGGCAAAGAAATCAAAATAAAGAGTAAGAACAAGACAACATTTCAGTCCATATGACTGCACGGCATTTGGCAATTCTAAGGACAGATGAGAAATTAGCAGAAAAGTTTAAATACATAGCGAAATATAGTTTCAGTATGAAGCGAAGTGCAAGGTCCTGCACCTGGGTAGGGGCAATCACAGGCAGAGCTAAAGGCTCCGTGGAAAAGTGATTCAGAGAGGCCCTGTAGAGAAGGACTTGGGGGCGTTAGTCGATGAGAAACTTAACATGAGCCAGCAGTGTGCGCTCGCAGCCCAGAAAACCAACTGTATCCTGGGCTGCTTCAAAAGAAGCATGACTAGCAGATCAAAGGAGGTGATACTGCCCCTCTACTCTGCTCTCATGAGATCCCACTTGGAGCACTGTTGTCATGGTTTAAGGCCAGCCTGTAACTCAGAAACCATGCAGCTGCTTGCTCACTCCCCTCTTCTTCCCCCAACTCCCAGAGGGATGGGGAGGAGAATGGAGAGAATGGAAAGAATGTAACTCCTACAGGTTGAGATAAGAACAGTCCAATAGCTAAGGTATAACACATACTGCTGCCACCAATGATAACAACGATAAGAGAAATAACAAGGGAAGAGAATGCAACTGCTCACCACCAGCCTACCAATACCCAGCCCGACCTGAGCAGTGATCTAGCCCTTCCTGGTAACTGCCCTCAGTTTATATACTGGGCATGATGTGCTGTGGTATGGAATACCTCTGTGGTTAGTTTGGGTCAGGTGTCCTGTCTCTGCTTCCTCTCGCCTTCCCCTCCTCCCTGGCAGAGCATGAGACTCAGAAAGTCCTTGGTCAGAGTAAACATTACTGAGCAGCAACTAAA